>CAUYTI010009063.1:0-108351 GCA_963575145.1 Galago senegalensis | reverse complement strand
CTGGATTTTCTGGGTATGTCCTTCTCTACAGTAACTGCAGACGTCTAACAGACTGTGTGCTACACTGGGATCTCAGGAAGAAATGGACTTAAGGGGCAAAAGGTTTCCTATATGGGCTTGTTGACAAGAGTGTTTGTCTATTGTTACATTTTTTATGAGCATTAGTGATTCTGAATACATTGCCAATACAAAGACGTAAAGATGAAAAAAAAAAGAATTTATCCATCTAATTGATGGGCATTTATGTTGATTTCATATCTTTGAAAGTGTGAATTGTGCTGTAATAAACAACCTACTGCTGATCTCTTTTCCTATGGGCAAGACACCTAGTAGTGGAATTTCTGGACTAAATGGTAAATCTACTTTTGGTGCTGTTAGGAATCTCCATATGGTTTTCGATAGTGGTTACACTAGCTTCCTATCCTACTAGCACTGTAAGCGCATACCATGTTCCTCTGCTTCCGCAGGAGCATCTGCTGTTGCTTTTTACTTTTTAAAAATGGCCATTCTGATGGATACGAGATGATACCTCTTTGTGCTTTTAATTTGCATTACCTTCAAGACATTGATTGGTGTTGAACATTATTTCATACTTTTGTTGGCCATTTTTCTGTTTTCTTTTGAAAAATTTCTGTTTGTGCCTTGGCCCAATTTTTGGTGGGATTATTTGCTTTTCTCTTACTGCTTTGTTTAATTTCTTTGCAGATTCTGGGTATTAGTTCTTTGACAGATATATAGCTTATTAATATTTCTCCCATTCTGTAGGTTGTGTTTACCCTGTTGGACTTTTCCCCTTTGCTATGCAGAAGCTTTTTGATTTATTTAATTAAGTGTCATTTGTTTATTTTTGTTGCTGCTGTGTTTGCCTTTGGGGGTCTTACTCATAAATTCTTTGTGTAGGCCTATGTATTTACTATGTTTTCATCTAGAAATTTTATAGTTTTCTATCTTACATTAAAGTATTTATCTTGAATTAATTTTTGTGTATGGTGAGAGGTGTAAGTCCTGTTTCATTCTTCTGCCTATGGCTATCCAATTTTCTCAGCACCACATATGGAATAAGTTGTGCTTTTCCCTTTTCCTAATGTATGTTTTTGATTGCTTTATTGAAGATCAGTTGTTCATAGCTATGTGGTTTTCCTTTGGGTTATCTATTCTGTTTTATTGTTTTATGTTTCTACTTTTATACTAATATCATGCCATTTGAGTTACTAAAGCCTTTGTAGTTTAATTTGAATTCAGACAATGTGATGCCCATGGATTTCTTCTTTTTGCTTATGTTGGTTAGACTATCTGATGTTTAGTATTTTTTTTTTCTGAATCAGTAAAATTAGGTATATTTTGATGACAATTGCATTGAGTCTGCAAATCACTGTGGGTTGTATGGACAGTTAAGCAATGTTGATTCTACCAATCCGTGAGCATCGGGTATTTTTCTTTTTTAATTTGTTTACATCATATACAATTTATTTCATCTGTGTTTTGTAGTTCTTGTAGAGATGTTTCACTTCTTAAGTATATTCCTAAGTATTTTTATTTTCTATAGCTAATGTAAATGGTATTGAGTCCTTGATTTGACTGTTAGCTTGACTCCTGTTACTCTGTAGAAATGCTAATGATTTGTGTTTATTGATTTTGTTACCTGAGACTTTGCTGACTTTTTTAAAATCAATTCTGGGAGTCTTTTGGTGGCATTTACAGGATTTTCTACGTATAGGATCATATCATTGGCAAAAAGGGATGATTTGACCTTCTCTTTCTCAATTTGAATGCTCTTTTTCTCTTCTCTTCCCCAATTGCCGTGGCTAGGACTTCCAGTACTATGTTTAATAGAAGTGGTGACAGTGAGCACAATTATGTTGTTCTGATTCATAGGGGAATACTTTAAACTGTTCCCCATTCAAAATGATTTGGCCAGGTGGCACCTGTGGCTCAGTGGGTAGAGCACCAGCCCCATATACCAAGCATGGTGAATTCAAACTCTGCCCTGGCCAGCTAAAACAGCAATGAGATTTGCAACAAAAAATAGCTGGGTATTTGTGGTGGGTGACTGTAGTTCCAGCTACCGGGAAGGCTAAGGCAAGAGAATCGCTTAAGCCCTAGGGTTTGAGGTTTCTGTGATCTGTGACACCACAGCACTCTACTGAGGGCAACAAAGTGAGACTCTGTCTCAGAAAATAAATGAATAAATAAATAAATAAATAAATAAATAAAGGATTTGGCTGTGGGTTTGTCATATATGGCTCTCATGATTTTGATATTTGTTCCTTCTACTCCTACTTTGGTGAGAGTTTTTATCATAAACATGTGCTGGATTTCACTGAATGTTTTTTTTACATGTCTTGAGATTATCATATGGTCTTTGTTTTTGCTTCTGTTTATGTGGTGAATTCCATTTCTTGATTTGTATATGTCAATCATCTTTCCATCCTGAGAGGAATACTTGATCATGATGCATTATCAGTTGATGTGCTATTGAATTAGGTTTTCTAGTATCTTGCTAAGGATTCTTACATTGATGTTCAAAGTATTCTGTAATTTCATTTTATTGGTGTGTCTTTGCCATGCTTCTGTATCAAGGTGATACTGGCTTAGTAAAATGAGTTTGGAAGGATTCCCTCTTTCTCAAAGCTTTGAAGTAATTTCTAAAGGATGAGTGCCAGTTCTTTGTAATACAGTCTGTAAGAATTTGGCCGTGGATCCATTTTCTCTGGAGATTTTTATTATTGGTACAATTTTTATTACTGCCTCAGTCTCACAGATCATTATTCATCTGCTTAGGATTTCTCCTTATTCATAATTCAGACTTGGGGGTGGGTGTTTCTAGGAATTTATTCATTTACTTTGTTTTCTAGCCTGGGTGCATAAAGATATTCATAGTATTAAAATGATATTTGAAATGTCTGTGGTATCAGTTGTAATGTATACTTTACAATAGAGCTATTTAAATCTTTTTTCTTCTATTTCTGACTAGTCTAGCTAGTGATCTATTAATTTTATCTTTTCATAGAACCAACTTTTCCTTTCATTGATTTTTTTGTACTTTTTGTTTTTCATTATTTTGTTGTTTCCTTTTTGTTTAGTTCTGCTCTATATTCCTTCTTCTCTTATGCTGGCTTTGGATTTGATTTGTTCTTTTTTATCTAATTCCTTGAGATTTGACTTCATGTTAATAATCTGTGACCTTTCTATCTTTTTGATATAAGAATTTAAGACTATAATCTTTCCGTTTAGCACTGTTTTCTCTGTTCCTGTGGATAATGAAAAGAATAACAATAAGCCCTTCTGGCTTAGTTGTCCCCTGAAAATTCTACTGTTAGCCTGATTGGTTTTCCTTTGCAATTTAGTTGTTGCTTTGGTCCTACAGTTTATAGAATTTCCTTCTTGATTTTACTTAGGCCAAGTTGATGACTATGTGTCTTGAAGATGTCCTTTCTGTTCAGACTCTTCCCAGTGATGAATATTTTTAATCTGAATACCTGAATCTTTGCAATACCAAAGAAGTTTGCCTGAATAATTCTCCTGATGATACCTGTAATTCTTCTGTTGGCTTGCTTTACATATTACCATATTTGTGTTAGTGATTGTTCATTCTTATTTTTTTCTTTCTTAATGTATCTTTGAATGGCTTGTCAAAGCCTTGTTTTCAAGCCTTCAAATTCTTCCTTCAGCTTGGTCTAGCCTGTTATTAATGCTTTTCTACATTTTTTTTTTAATTCCCTAGGTCACTCTTTCATATGTCTAAGTTCTGTTATATTCTTTGTTATGTTGTCTATCTCCTTAGTGACTTTTTTTTTTCATTCATATTCTGGATTATTTTGGCTTCCTTGTGTTGGTTTTCAATTTCTTCTTCAATACCATTCATTTTATTTGCCATCTATATTCTGAATTTCATTCTGACCTTCTGTTAATTTCCCTTACTGAGGTTCCTTGTTGTTGAACTGTTGTGACCTCTTAGGGATATTGAAATAACTTGTTATTTTCATGTTGCCAGAGTTGTTTGGCTGATTTCTTCTCATCTGTAACTTCTCTCAGGCGAAGGCAGGTAGATTTGTTGTGCATCTGTTCTCATTTGCTGGGAACTCTCCTAATTAGTGAGAAGAAGGAGAGGTTCCTAAATGGCACATTGTGTCCTGTTTGGGGAGCAAAGGGGCAGGTGCACTAAGATCCTGTAATGCAGTGTTCTGCGTTGTCCTATTCACCTGTACTTGTCATATTCCACACTTTGGGTCAACTAGTGTATTGTTATTTCAGAAGGAAACTATGTGTATGTCAAGACATATGAGATATTCCGGATATACTAAATCATATTTAGTTCTTGTGTTATTCTTCATCTTTCCCATTATTCCTTTTTGTTTTGATTTTATGCTCTGGGTCCCCAAATAACCTTTTTAAATGACTTTCCTAAAGTTCAGAAACTGGATGTATATAGACATTTTTTATTTTGTCTTCACATAGTCACTCTGTCCATGGAACACATGATTATTAATACTTGATAAGGTTGATTAGTTAATCAGTGAAATATTGGTGGTAAGATTTTTTGTAATAGGGAAATGAAGGAGACTCTACAAAGCTATGGAGGAGCATAGATATGGCTGGTAACATATTGGTACTTAGCTCATCAGCTGACTTAAAAGATTTCATAACATGGACTTACAGATTCTTTTGCAGATTTCTTCTTTTGTTGAAATCTAAGGTAAAAAGGAGAATTATTTTACTTTTTAAGATTATAACCTATCATTTGATTATTTATTTTTAATTTTTATTATTCAGACTTTGTAGCACTCAAGATTGGGTTTTAATGTTTCAATAATATAGCAGTGCATAATAATTTTTAGCCATTATAGAGACAGAACAAATCCAATTTCCTGAATGCCTATTAAGGCCATGTAAGTGATCTGCTGTTATTTATGAATTCCTTTAAACATTGTATTTTTTCAGTTTCTTCATTAAGATATTGGACAAAAATAAATCACTAGAATGTAGGCATGGACTAAAAAATTATTCATTTAACTACAGACTAGTTGAATAAATGGATTCCCATACAGAACAAAAACTCTAGAGAGTAAAACAAGGCTCCCAATATATTTAATAAGACAAATCACCAATTTTGTTATTAAGATTCCATATTACAATTGCTCCAGGGAAATTATAGAGATGGATTCAGATCCATTTTTCTATGTTATATAAAGTAAGCTCTTTGAGGAAAATGATTTGTGGAATTCACTGTTCTTTTAAAACAATTCAATTAACATAAGCATAAAGTGCAATTATCTGTAGTTATAATTTGAAAATTTCCTGAAACTTTATTTTTCAGAGATGTTAATGGCTGTAGGGCTTAGGTAAAACATTGGATAGGAGATAGAAATTCTGTTAATGTTAGGGTGACCAGACGTCCCGCTTTTGAACAGTTTGTCCCATGTCCAGCGGTGTTTTAAAAAAGTCCCGATTTTTGGAAAGAATGCACGAACAGGCGGGAGAACAGGAAGGGAATATACGGTTTTCAGCTGCCATGTAGCTATTTCACCAGAATATGAGTTTTATATTATTTTTGTTAATTTTATGTTAAACTCTAATAATAACAAATAATTGTTGAAAAGTGATTATCGGAGAACTGCTTGTCAAAATTTGCACTGTTGTCAGGCCCTGCCCTGCCCTGCCCCGCTCCCTCTCGCCCCCCCCCCCGCCATGTTGTCCTGCTTTACAAATGGTAAAATCTGGTCACCCTAGTTAATGTATTAATTAACTTTTTCTTCAATACCCTTCGTTTTATTTGCCATCCATATTCTGAATTTCATTCTGACATTTTGCTAATTTCCCTTTGTCTGGGGTTCCTTGCTGTTGGACTGTTGTGACCTTTTGGGGTATTGAAATTACTTGTTATTTTCATGTGACCAGAGTTCTTTTTCTGATTGCTTCTCATCTGCAACTTCTCTCAGTTGAAGGCAGACAGATTTATAGTCCACCTGTTCTTATTTTCTGGAAACTCTCCTATTTAGTGAGAGGAAGGAGAGATTCCTAGATGGACCCCTCTTGAGCACTAGGTGAGTGATACTTCTGTAGTACTTGAGCACTAAGAGTGTGTCAGACACAATTTTTGGTCTTGGAGATATAATGGTGAGAAAGCAAATAAGGCTTCCTGCTCATATAGAACTAGTGATATAGAAAGACAATATTTAAGAGAAATAAATAAGAGACAAACAGAAAAAAAATATCTTCATGAGGAAATAAATAGGTGATGTGGTCATAAATCAGGAAGATGAACTTCAGAAAAGATAGTCCAGGAAAACTCTCTGGAGGAAAGGTAAACTGAAATGTGAGGAGTGGCCTGTATGCTCCATTCATCAAAAGAATACAAAGGGAAGCTTGAAGTTGCTAGAGAGCTAGAAGGTGAGGAAGGTGATGCTTCTGAACTATTGAAGAGTACAAATGAAAAGAAATGGAGAATATAAAGCAAATGAGATGAACCATATGCATACATCTGCATAAGTCATATGAAGTATTTTCAAAATGCCACTGAGTGACTTAATGAAAAAATATGAAACATTTGGAATTGTGTTTTGTAAAGATCATCTGACGGCAGGGGCATAATAGATACTATGTAGAAGTACAGATATTCATATCAGGAGACAGATTTGGAAGTTCCTGAGGTCAAAAAGGATATATGACCATACCTTGAATATATGTAATAGTCATAGGGATTGAGAGATGCAAAAATATTAGATGATAAAATAATTTCTAAAATCATGATCTCATACGGTTATGATACAATGATTTAGTCAAATTTTCATGGTTTGATTATATCTTCCATATATCAAGCCCAAGAACAAAATTATCCTTATATTGCAATTTATATTATATACTTTATTCTTTTAAACTAACTTTATAGTCAGTTTTCCAACATGAGAATCTAACACTGCTAACTTGTAATATCCAAACAAATCTCTCTGGCAGAATGAAAACATAATCACTATGCTACAAAACATGATTGGCGGCCTTTATTTTTGCAAGAGGAGAGTAAAAACTACCAATCTGAATATCTTTGGAAATATTTTTCATTGTCCTCATTCATGTGAATAATACGAAGTTGTAAAAGCACATAGTACATATCTTGTATTTGCATTTTATAAGCTTCCACGGTATTTTATTATTTACTGTGTTCAGACAGCCCTTCACACATTGTGGATAGCTGGTTCTTTGTCTTGTTGAATGCTTCCAGTTTCCCAGCCATCCTCATTGATCAAGAAAACAGAACCAGAAACACAAAATTTATTTCTAAGACAATTTGTATAATTGATCTCATGTGCAAGAGAATATCATAAATTAGAAATCTAGATTTTTATATGAAAGATTACACTTTCTTAATCCTGGCGAATTATTACATACCTGCAGAATTTGACCCAAAGCTAAACTGTGATGCCAAGTGCTTTGAAAATTCCTAGAGGAAGAAATATTATATTTATTATGGAAAATATAATGAAACTTCCTGGAAGAGTGGGCATTTCCATTTGATATTAAAAGACACATTGACGTGGGAAAGCAGGATTACTATGTTAATACTACATCATCACTGCATCAGACTTTGTGTAAATAGCATGTCTGGGTACAAAAGGAATAGATTTAAATTAAATTCTGTGGGTTTGGTTTATAACTTGGGAGAAATTTTTTGGAAGTAATTGTAAAGACATGCCTAATGCCAGCTAGGAAGTAGATTTCATTACCACTTCCCTTTTAATTTCTCCTGTACAAAAGCATAATGTGATGGCAAGGAATTAAAAATGCCAGCACTCTCTATGGTACTACCTGAGAAATAAGGGGAAAACATGTTATTGCAGCGCATTCTGCAAATCCTACTACTCCAACGTTTTTGCAGAGACAGTTTACAAATTAATATATAAAATATAGTGGCTCTCTGTAAAGGCATAGTTCCTTTGTTTTAGTTCTCCCCAACCCCAGAACTGTTTGCCATCCTTGGAAATTCTGCCATTGCTAATCACATGCATTATGGTAAACATTATGCTGTTTGAGTAGCTATTTAAAATTTAAATCTTCTTTGAAAAGAAAAATATTTGTGTCACTTACACTTCTTTTAATAATTTTCTATAAAATATTTTAAATATGTAAATATATGACAAAAATTATTATATAAATACAGCTAAATCTATGCATGCTAAATCTCTACAGCTAATTCTTAATTATGTAATTATACATCCTTCCTTTCCACATAACATCAATGATTGATTTTGTACTTGTCATTCTTATGAATAGCTTTACGCTTTTATAAAATCGACAAGCATTCCTATAGAATATGTACAGTCATACTTTGTATGTTTATGCTTCTTCTTCCTAAAAAATATTGTGCCTTGATCTTTTAATTCTTTTGATTGGTTGTGTTTTGTAAGCATCATACTTGCTGATAAATTGGCACTGTTGAATTTATCAATTGTATATAACATTTTATATGAATATATCCTATTTCTTGATTTTACTGCTAATGAAGATATAGGTGATTTCTAATTGTTGCTGTTGCACTTCACATGAGTAGGGACGTTTTTATATTTGTTATAAATATTTGTGATGATATTTGTTATCATCTCCCCCTCTATGAGGCTTTATCTACATAAATAACCTATCTATATGATTTTAAGGTCTTAGATATTGCAAATTTCTCTCAGAAATCTTTACACAAAAACAAATGTTTAGATAATAGTATTTTTATACATTCTGTGGGTTTTAGCCACTCATTTAAACATCATCACAATAAAAATATAAAATAGTCATATTATCTAAAAACTTAGCTAATTCTGCCCCAAATGGCTAAACCATCCCCCCACTTAAATCTCCAGCAACCACTAGTCTATTTCCTGTCATTTGTGCAGCTCTTTTTACTGAATTTTATACAGTAAAAGGAATTATTCAGTAATGGAAATACATAATACCTTAATATACCTGTACAGACTTGCTTCTGTCCCCCAACATGGCTTAGAGTTTTATCCATTTCTGGGGTCACCGACTGTTTATTCCTTTTACTTCTGAATAATATTCCACTCTTTGAATATACCATAGATTGTTTATCCATTCATTCATTAAAGATGTTCATGTTATTTCAGTTTCAGCCAATAAAAACCAACAAAACTGCTATAAAAATTCACATACAGGTTTTTATTTGAGTACAAGAAAATGTCTTTTTCTAAAGAAATTATCTAGAAGTGAGATTATTGAATGTTATGTTAAGTTTAGCTTTTAAAAATTGCCAAGCTGCTTTCCGAAGATGTTGTACCATATTTGCATTCCCACTAGCAGGCAATGAGAGTTCCAATTACTTTATACTGTCGTCAGCACTTGGTATTATCAATCTGACTTATCATTTCCATGCTAATAGATACATAGTGGTACTGTTGTGTCCTTCTGGTTTCAATGTGAATTTCTATATTGGATAATCATGTTGGTTATATTTGATAAATATATTTATCATCTTATATTTTCTCTGGTAAATGACTATTCTAATTTTTGTCCATTTTTTAAATTGTTTGTTTTCTAATTGTTTTATTGAAGTATAACTTTTCCTTTATGGATTTTGCTTTTTTTGTCATATATAAGATGGCGCAGGCTGATCTCGAACCTGTGAGCTCAGGCAATCCATCTACCTCGGCCTTCCAGAGTGCTGAGATTACAGGCGTGAGCCGCCACACCCAGCCACTTCACTTCTGAACTTTTTTAGGTAAGTTTGCAAACTTAATTTTCAGACCTTGTATATGAATTTAACAATCAAGTTTAAATTGTAATATAAATATTGGTTATTAATAATTAGTTGTTAATAATTATAAATATAGTATCACATTAGTATAAATAGACCTTCTTGTTCTTTTTTTTTTTTTTTTTTTTTTTTTTGAGACAGAGCCTCAAGCTGTCCCCCTGGGTAGAGTGCTGTGGCATCACAGCTCAGAACAACCTCCAACTCCTGGGCTCAAACGAGTCTCCTGCCTCAGACTCCTAAGTAGCTGGGACCACAGGCACCTGCCACAACGCCCGGCTATTTTTTGGTTGCAGCCATCATTGTTGTTTGGCCGGCCCTGGCTGGATTCGAACTCGCCACCTTGGGTGTACATGGCTGGCGCCTTAGCCACTTGAGCCACAGGCGCCAAGCTGACCTTCTTGTTCTTAGGTTAACTTTTTCCACTTTGCTTTCATGATTTTATGTAACTTTCAACCAAAATATGGAGATCTTTTAACAAAGAAAATCTTCACTTCAGCTTATGTAATAGTCATGTTTACATTGCATTAAATTTTCATAACATCTCCAAACTCATATAATTTTTTTATCATAACACAAAAACCTGCTGGCTACTCTTAAAGAGCAGTCTCTTCTTTATAAAATTGGATTAGCACTGTACTAATGACATTTAATTAAATTTCTTTGTGTCTGCCACAGTATTGATTCAACCTAATATTTTTCAAACTTTGAATACTGAGTATGCACTACCTATAAGTCAAAAATTCTGTTTAAGTTTGGGGAAAGTCAATTCACTGGGCATGTTCTTCTAGATCCATAAGGCACCTTCTGCTAAGGACGGTGAAAAACCACAATGAGAGTTTTATTTATTTCATTAAAGCTTCTATAAAGTTATTAATGCAAATAGTAGATTTAAAATGGATTGATATTTTTCTATCACTTACATAATATAATAGATTAATGGAAAAGACCTTCACCTGAAAGAAAGATTATCAAACTTTGAAAGTTGCAGAGAGGTCACTGAAATTGGAGCCAAGTGCCACTGTCTGGAAATAATTCCATAGCTTTCTTTACAAGGTTAACTTTTTCTATTTCAAGATATTGTCTTATCTGGGTGGCAGTGGGGAAATGTTCACAATGCAGAGAAAACTGGACTCTTGCATCATGACAATCTTATGGAATCCTTTTGTGAAATATTGAAGTTTACTTTTGAGAATCTTCTCACTGCAATATTTAGAGGAAGAGTTAAGGGTGACTTTCATTTTTACACTTCAGACCAGATGGAATGGAATGTACATTTTCAAACCATCTGTCATGAAGCACCTTAATCTTCCATCAAGTAGAGGAGAATAGGGACATATGACTTTGCAGAGATAAAGTTGATACGACAAGATGTCAACCAGTGTCTTTTATGTGGTGTTCCCAACACTTGTCAAGTCACTTTGAAATCTTTTCAGTTGCCCTTCTTAAGGTTTCTCAAAAAACCAAAGAACCCAATACCTATTTAAAAAGCTGGTAAATGTCACTGCTTTCTTGCCAAGACACACACACACACACATACACACACACACACACATATATATATATATATATATATTTATAGTCATTTAATTCTCTAGGTCAATCTGAGCTGACTTTTCTCCCCTTGGATGTGGTGTTGCCTTGGTTACATTTATTAAACATCAATAACTATAAAGCTAACTTTATTGATAACAAATAAAAATATTTTCTCTGAAGACATGCTCAAAGTTAGCTAAGTAGAAAAGAGGCAAAATGTAGTCATCTTTTCATCCTTCACTTAAACTGTTATATAGTTTAATGTCCCAAAATTAATAAAAAAGATAGAATAATTGGGGAAACTAATGCAAGGACAACATGATTTACAGAGATAAGAGCAGGATAAGGGAAGAGGTCAAAGGAAACACCCCAGAAGCAGTGAGTGTTATGAGTAGTTTTCATCTGTCCTAGTCCTGAAGACACGAAGGGAAGAAGATGTTACCAAATTCAGAAAAAGCCAGAGACAAATTAGTAGGGCCTCTTAACAGTAACTGGGGCCTGAGAAAGAGAAATTCAGTCATGTCCTAGAATGGGGTGTGGAGTAAAAATACATCCTGATCTATGCTCTGTACTGGCTAATACTACATAAGAAACTACAGGACAAGAAGACTAATTGAAGCAGGCCAAGTAAGTCAGTTTCTTAAAGTATTTTAAATTATAAAGAGTGGAGTGGACCTGGAGTGGAAGTTAGAAAATAATAAACAGTAATCTACTGAAGGTTTTATAATTTTCTTTTTATCCTCTTTACACCTACTCATTCCCTTAACACATGCGGAATTATTCTGCCAATCAATTATCAACTGAAATCAATTTCAGGATATTGAAAAAAAACAATCATATGGAAGTATGTTTAGAAGAATTGTCAAAATCTTACTTTTAAAGGTCTTGCTACTAAAATTTTTGAATAAAATACAGAAAAATATGTCTTTATTGGTTTTATACTAGATTAGTAATATTAGGTCCTATGTTTTAATAAGAGAGGAAAAGTACAAGGTATAATACTTGTACTCAAAAAGCTTCTGATTTAATTAAATAAAACTACAAAAGTAGATGAAAAATAAATTCAAAGACAGACACAAATCAATCTTATTTGTATAACCTGGACTACAGTATTAAAAAAGTCAAGAGGAGACAAATGAAAGATAGAGCAGTAGAAAAAAACTCACTAAAACATGTATGTAACTGAACTTAGTCTACATGGGAAAGAGATTATTCCAGAAATCTATTATTAAGACAATATCAAGTACGTTATATATAATTGAAATGGCAATGGGTTAAATCATACCTGTTGTGAAATTTTGGAAAATAATTTTGGTTACGTCATTTGATTTGTGTGTGTGTACATATAAATGTTATATATGCGTGTGTATTTGTGTGTCTATACGCACATAAGAAAGAGAAAGAGATAGATGTATTTGTTTTTTATTGCTGCTTCCCCAGAATTTAGCTCTGTGCGATACATAATAAAAGCCTAATAAATATTAATGGAGAAGAAAGCAGAAAGAGAAATTTGTCAAAGTAGAGAAAAAGTACTATCAGTACTATCTCCCCAACCCCAAAGATTTACACAAGAATTAAAATATATTGCCAAGGTAATGAAAATTTTTTTTTTTAAAAACTCACTTCATTCGCAGAGGGATATGTAGTTGAGCCTGTATCAGTTAATCAAAAACTCCTTAACGGAAATATCAAGTAATCAATAAACACCCAGTTTTATCAGTCACCAGACTCCTCTTTGTGATAGAGAGTCCTTGCAAATATGAAGTAGTGGATCCCTATTACCTTGTTCCCTGAAAATGTTTTTAGGCAACATATATCAGAATGACCAAATTCTCATAACACAGTCACTGATGATACCCTCTATCATGCCCACACAGAACGCTGGAGGAAAATACACAGATGATTTTACAGACAATGAATTGGGGCTGATATTAGAAAACCATGTAGTATTTTGTGTTCACATTATTCATCAACCTATAATAAGCTGAACTACTTCTCTTGGGTTTTGAAAGTAATTTTACTTTTATATTCTCCCACTAATTGCAGAACTCTATGAACATTCATTTATTTTAATTGCTGGTGAAAAAATATAGCTAATAATTCTTCTACCTGCCTTGACTGAAAGGAGTTTGATTTGTACCCATTAGAATTTCGAATTTCTTTTTACTAAGTCACATGTTATGGCATGGCATAGGGATGTAAATGTAAGAATACAATAAAGCTGGCAGGTGGAAAAAAGTGATTTCTCATCTTACACAGGGGAAGCTGAAAAATGTATGTCATTTTGATAATCCGGAAATACATATTTAAAAACATGAATTGAATTTACAAAGGTTAAGTTTTAAAAGTGATAAAAGAATAGTTAGTTTAAAAATAATGAGGGAGAGAGCAGCACATGAAATGGAAAGCTGAGAGAGTGAAAGTTCTCTAAATTTCCCAGCTGATGCTGTCAAAGTTTTCAAGCAGAAAATAACTGCATCAATCTATTGAATTATATATATCATCAATATTATAGGTAGAACAGAAACAGATAAAAGTGATTAATTCTGAGAAGTGTATGGAGAAGTAATTCTATTTTGCATTTTATATTTTGATTTCTCTTAGCATATACATATCTTAAATTTATATTTTAAGATATGTAATTTAAAAAAAAATGTTTTCTGCCAAGAAAACTTTATGTACTTGATCTCTTCAGCCCTCATGAAATAAAATAATAAAATTTGCATATTACACAGAACAATTTACTTTAAAGCAAAAAAGGAGCACTGCCCTGAAGACTAAGAAAGAAAACATTTCATTTGAAAATCCTATATATATAACGTATAATAGCATGCACTTCACCTATCTTTACATGAACTGCGTTATGAATATTATTGTTACTCTCCTTTACAGAAGATGAAATACAATTAGATTAAAGAACTTCCCTGAGGTTACATAGCACCTGATTCATATAAACTATTTTTAGATATTCAGGGGGTACATGTGATATTTTATTACATATATAGAATGTGTAAAGATCAAACAGGGTATTATGGTATTCAGCACCTCCAGTATTTATCATCTCTGTGTTGAGTCATTCCAAATATTTTCTTCTATCTGTTTAGAAATATATTATGTATTACTGGCAACTCCAGTCCCCTTACAGTGCTTTCACGTGTTAGGCCTTATTCCTTCTAGCTGCCCCCATGGTTGTAACTGTTAATCGGTTTCTCTTCATCTTCCTTACTCATACACCCTTCCAAGCCTCTAATGTCCGTCATTCTATCTTATACCTCTGCAAGATCAACTTTTTTAACTCCCAATTATAAACAAGAAAATATTCTATTTGTCTTTCTGGGCCTGGCTTATTTCACCAAGTACAATGCGCACTAAGTCCATCTTTGTTACAAATGACATCTTTTTATTGCAAAATAGAATTTCATTGTGTACATATGATACATTTTCCTTATCAATTTGTATGTTGGTGGACCTGTAGGTTGATTCCGTATTTTTGCTGCTGTGAATAGTGTTGCAATGAACATCAGGGCACAAGTGTTCCTTTGATACACTGATTACCTTTCTGTTGGAAATACCCGGGAATGGGTTTCTGAATTATGTAGATGCTCTATTTTAGTTTTTTGAGAAATATCCATACTGTTTTCCATAGGGGCTATACCAATTTTCACTAACAATGTATAATAATTCCCTTTTCTCTGTCTTCTGGCCAGCATCTGTTATTTTTGGTCTTTTGAAAAAGACTCATTCTGTGTAAGATGATCTCTCATTGTGGTTTCCTCCACATTTCCCTGATGATTCGTGATGCTGAACGTGTTTTCATGTACCTGTTGTTGGCTATTGGCACAGGGGACGGAAACAGCTAAATATAGTGTAAAATTCAACTGCTATGATTGAAGCTTAATAAATACGTGTTAAATAATTACCGAGAAAATGTATATAGTGGGCAAAAAATAGTCCTGATTGAATCTCCTGTCACTGATTTTTAAAACAAGAATTGTGAATTTGAGAAAAAGGCAAGGAGAAAGAATAACACGTGGATTTTCTTGTCATGTCAATGTCATATGAGGAAATTGCCAAAATACACCACTTATAAATAAAATCAACAAAAGAAGGATAAAAGTCAGAATTTAAAACATTTGAAATCACTGGGGAACATCCAAATAACTGAAGGGAACAACAGCAATAAAAATATTCTAAAAATATAAGGATGCTTGCGTGTGTGCATTCCTATACACAGGCACATCAAGATTCATATATGGAGAGAAATAAATGTTCAGAAGTCAGGGCTCTGAGTGTTAAGACCAGAAGTGATCTCATTTATGTTATTTAAATGGATATAAAAATGGACATAAAAAATTATGGGTCACACCCTGTTCTAAGGTTTTAGTTTTTTGTTTTGAGACAGTCTTGGTCTGTTGCTCAAGCTTGAGTCCAGTAGGGCAATTACAGCTCACTGTAACCTCAAACTCTGGGCTTACGCAATCCTACATTAGGTCCCTAAATAGCTGGGTCTAGAGTCATGTTCCACTATGTCTGGCTAATTGTTAATTCTTTTTTGTAGAGACGAGATCCTCATTGTGTTACCCAGGCTGGGCTTAAGCTTCTGGCTTTAAATAATGGCCTACCTTGGCCTCAAAATTCTGGGATTATAGGCATAAACCACTGTGCTCAACTCATTCTAAATTATTTAACTACGAAATTCATTTAATTCTCTTAACAACCCTACAAGCTGGTACCACTATCTCAGCTTGACCACTGAGAGATCTGAAATACCAAATGGTTAAGGAAGGTTGACTCAATAATAAAGATAAGAATTTGAACAGCTTCTTTGAAGAGTAAGTGCTCAATCTTTACTCTATGTAAATTATAATGCAAATTATAGATAAACCTCTGGAGATTTCCTTATCCATGCATAAATCATAAAATGGATGTAAATAGTTTCTTAATTATCCTTAGTCTTTTATATATTAATAGTAATCTAATACAAAGATAGTCATGTGTCTGGTAATAGAGCTATAGGCCCATAGAAATATAGATTCATGGTTTATAGAGACAAAATACATTCAACTCTCAAATGTAAAAATCAATGTCTACCCTAGTTTTTTATTTATTTATTTATTTTTTAACTTCAATGTAGGGTGTTGCCTCTGGCTCTGTGGGTAGGGTGCTGGCCCTATAGACTCAGGATGGTAGGTTCGAACCTGGCCCCAGACTGCTAAAACAACAGTGCCAACTACAACAAAAAATAGCTGGGTGTTGTGGCAGGCACCTATAGTCCCAGCTACCCAGGAGGCTGAGGCACAAGAATCACTTAAGCCCAAGAGTTGGAGGTTGCTGTGAGCTGTGACATCACAGTACTCTACTGAGGGCGACAGAGTGAGACTCTGTCTCAAAAAATAAATAAAGAAATAATAAATAAATGTAACTCAGTACTGATATAAGCCTCCCTGAAGACACACAAGAGTCGCAAATCTATGGAGTGACAGCCAGAAGAAGGTATTATCTTATACTAGCAGCAATAATTATATCTGCACTTATTATTTCTGCTACTTTTATTGATGTATTCTTTATAAATTTGACCCTTTTGTGTTTGCATGTTTGGCTTGATTACTAATTTAAGCATTAGACTGAAAGCCAAGACCTAGAAGATTCTCAGGAGTAAAATAGTATAGTTCCACAATATACAGAAGAAATACACAGAGAGGTTTCTTCCTATATATATGTGTATGTATAATGTATATTTATAAAGAAATATTATAATAAATATTTACATATATGTACATGTATATATGTATATATAAAGACCATGTGGAGTCCAGAGTTGTATGCAAATAAGATGTCTAATAAGATGTCTAGTAAGATGTATAATTTTTGGGGTTAGAATCAATTTACAATATTCAACAACCATTACACCTTTCCTTTTGGAAAAAATAATCTACGAAATCAGTTGGTTATACAGTTCTGGAAACCAATTAGAATTTCAAGTTACAGACAAGCTGATAAAATAAATGACAAGTGCTATTTCAATCCTTAAATTGGCAGGTCCAGGGTATATGATTAATGTAGGTATTTACAGAAGCTACCAATTATCGTGCTTCTCAGTCCCTAGTGAAGTGTAGGATCCTAGAAGACTTAGCAGGAAGGGATGCTTTTCTTTCATCACATTTTTCTCCCCTGTATTCAGAAAAAACTCCCTGAAAAGGACTAAAAAATTAAAATTAAGGCAGAAAAAAACATGGAAAGTAAGTCATGGGAAATCTCTCTGGATACATTCATATACAATTGGACTTCAATATCCCTAATTAAAACATATGTGGGCATCTGTATTGTGGCTGAATTTTTGTACATTATGTGAAATTCTATTCTTGAGCAGATTGACAAAGACTTTGGTTGGAATAAGTAGGTGAATTCTATAGATATTTAATTTTCCTTTCAGTGGTTAGTCTCTAACTCTTTGTACATCATAAATCTCTAACTCTTTGTACATCATAATGATAAATTTGTTCCTCATTTTTACCATTTTGTGCAAAACGTGAGTCAAAATTAAAAACATGTTTGGACCTGGGAAGAGTTTCCTAGTAGAATATTTCCTTGAGGGAAATAATAATTTTGTTATGTGAGCACCCATTAGATATTTTCTATTTACCACTTTGAGGTTTCTTAAGGAAACATTATCTTAATTTATCATGAAACTCTTTCAGAAAACTAAATATGTAAAAATAATCCCCAACAATCGTCAAAAAAAAGAAAAAAACAGTGTTAGTCAACATTGACTTTAGAAAGCCCCATCAAATGATTGGTTTTATGCTCAGCAACCAACTATTCTCGCATAGAATATGCCTTACAATTTTAGACTCCTCTCCAGTTTTGGTTTGCTGCATAATTAAATACCAGTCAAGAGGGTTATGAGGAATCAAATTCTGCTTACTTTCTTTTCCTGCCATAGATGTTGTACTGGTCTTGCTGTTTTGGGTTCTACCAATATAATGAATCATTTGTATATGCTTAGAATTCCTAGGATAAAAGGTCTTCTAAATTCAAAATGTTCAACTATTATAACTAAAAACCCTACTTGAAATGGAAAAAGACTTTTGAGATAAGATACTCAACTGATTATAGTTCTACATGTTCATAATGAAAAGACCTTAAAATCAGGACCAAAGATACCAGAAGGACACAGTGAGAGAATAAAGCCACTTAGAATCTTCAGAAAGTTAAGACCTCCTTACCAGGAAGACAAAAGGTTAAATTCATCTATAGCTATAAATAGCAACCATTTTCTCTTATTCATATAACTAGAACTGTAAGTAACATCAACAAGCATGTTAAACACATAATATGGAGAGAGTTGTATCATTTTAATTCTTGCTTTCAATTAATTCATCATTAAGTATTAATGATAAATTGCTAAACATTAAGTTCTATCAGGTTTGCAACTCCCTGCAATTCCCTGTTCCTAACAGTGTGTTTAGCACAAAATAACTTTTAAATAAATATTGATGACTATAAGAATGAATGTATGGAAATACCTGCATTTACATATTTTAAAAGGATACGTGCACCAAATTATTATATGTAAATCACAAGACAGGTTAAACAATTACATCTCCCTTTCCTAGACTTATAAAGAAATTTACTCTGTGTTTTAGTAGAAGCTTCATTTTATTTGTGATCTGCTTGTATATTTATCTTCATTTAAAAATATATACAAGGTCATATATATTGTTACCTGGCTCTCAATTTGTTCACAAAATTTGCTTCTCAGGTTTTCTGTCTGTGTTAGTCAATCTTCAAAAATAAAATGTGAAACCTGCAACCAAAGAGAAATATTGCTCAACAAATCCAGTGTGAAGAGGTGGTGGTATGACATTTATTGATGGACTTCAGCAAATAAACTCACTGACCCATCACCATCGGTATCCCTTACTTAATCACTTGCTGAGCAAATCCGTCTCTCTCTCTCTCTCTCTCTCTCTCTCTCTCTCTCTCTCTCTCTCTCTCTCATATCAGAGCAATCACACAGGAATTCATCACCCCTGGCCCCTAGTCCCTTTTCTTGACCGCCTCCAGATGTTGACCAGTTTGTTACAGAACTATGAGTGGTCCACTTACAGAACCTCTACTGTATCTTCTTTGGTGAAGTGTCTACTCAAATGTTTTACCCATTTTTAAGTCAGTTTCTGCTTCCTTCCTTATTTGGGGGAGTTTTTTATATTCTGGGTATAGGTCCTCTATTAGACGTGTGCTTTAAAAAAAGTACTTCCAAGTCTGTACTTTACATCTTTATTCTCTTTGCCCTTCCATACCTGGGGTTTGCATCCTTCAAGTACTGAATTTTCTGTTGGCAATCGGTTAAATTGGTGGATGAAGAATCTATAGATACAGAGGGACAACTGTAGATCTTAAAATATCAGTTTTTGTGACTATTCTCCAAACTTAATGTGGACCATGCCTCAAATCTTCTTTGAATGTTGAGACTGATAATACTATACACTCATCAAAAGATTATGCAAACGTTTATTAAATACATAATTGAAGTTTTCTGGGAAGAACAGAATGGGTCTCACAACATTAAAAAAAAAAAAAGTTTTGCTAGAGCACTGGAAAGCAAACAAACAAATAAGCTTGAGGCTTTTAATGTGGTTATAGGGAGAAAGAGTTCCTGGGGGCAGAAACAGATTTACATGGCTTGAATCTCTTTCTGGTGGGCCTTAAATGAGATAGGAGCACCAGGCTTTTTTATGACCTTGCTCAGAAGTAAGATAGAAAGGAGAAAGAAGAGACTGAAAAGCTATCAGCAAAGAAGCATCAAAACCAAAGCCTATCAACTAATGCAGATTAATACCAAAATAACTCTGATTATGATAATGTCATATACTTGAATTTTAGATGTATAGGTTAATATTTTTCATCAAAGCTAGAATCATTATAGACATTATGTTTTAGAAATGTTTTGCCCCCACCTGTTCATATCTCTCCTTCTCTCGGCTGCCTTTTAGTTGTGTGTTGTTATTCTTGAAGTTGTTCCCTGGGTCTTTGAGTCTTTGTCCACCTTCCTCCATTCTTCTCTCTCTAAAGCTTCAAAAGTACCACAGACGGTAAGTGGGAGCGAATGGAAGACTTTCCTCCTTTGTTCCCTTCCCTTTTGGAATTCACGACTTGATGCCCAATTACAAACAACTACCATTGCGTCATTTTACGTGTGTTGTTCTATGTTTTTTTTTTTTTTTTGCATGTTGATAGAGATAATTCTTACAGTAGTTAAAATACTTAGGCCCATTTTTAATTATGTGAATATTCTCAATTTACATCCCTGTTTCTCCATTCCATAAATAGACTTCACTATATTTTTTGTGAAAATAATTTAATTTCAGCTGTTTCTAGTCCACATTATCTGCACTTAAAACAAAGATATCAACTGGGCACTGTGGCTCACACCTATATTACTAGCTCTCTGGAAGACTGAGGAAGGTGGGTTGGTTGAGCTCAGGAATTCGAGATCAACCTGAGCAAGAGCAAGACCCCCTCTCTACTAAAAATAGAAAAACTAGCTTGGCGTCATGGTCATGACATAGGCCTGTGTTCCCTGCTATGCAGGAGGCTAAGGCAGGAAGATTGCCTGAGCCCAAGAGTCTGAGGTTGCTATTAGCTATGACGCCATGCACTCTAGTCAGGACAACAGAGTGAGACTGTCAAAAAAAAAAAAAAAAAAGATACTTACAACCTTCAAAGAAATAAAGATTTACCATATGAGGGATGTCCAGAAAGTATCCAGCCACCTGTGTCTCTGTTTTTCAAATTACATAGCTGGATAATTTCTGGACAGACCTCAAATACTTTAAATAATGTTTTAACCATGTTTTAATGAAAATTAAGGGTGGAAATATTATGCTAATGCAAAACCAACACCTGTGAAATAAGCAGGTTAAAATTTTATTTTCAGAACTTCACACATAAAGAATAACTAGTGCAAATGATATGTTATTTGCCCAATGATTAGGGATCCCGTGGCTTCATCGACTTTGCTACGACGTAAAGCTACCATTTTTTAACATAATCCCCCTACCATAATAATGTTGGTAATAATTACATCCCACTGGATTCCTCACAGTGCTTTCATTTGGCTAGTCTCTTATTATTATTTCTTGCTGAGCTTTTTTTCTCAGCAGTCTGAATTCCCCACTGCCTTTATTTAAAGTTATTGAAGCCTGTATGCAAAGTATCACTTTCTTGGAAGATTTTTTTTTTAGGTTAGTAAAATTTTAAATATCTTCCTTATTTTTCAAAAAAACTCAAATAAAACATAAAACTCAGTATTCTTAGCATACATCTTCTAATAAAAGGCTTTTTCATAGAATATATAGTATTTTGAAGGACTTCCTAGAACTTTGCAAAACTAAGTTCTGGGTAGATATTATCTTACAGGTAAAATATCACTGCATAGACCACAGGAGAATGACTTAAGACATTTGTACAAAAAAAAAAGTGTGTTTTTACCATCATCAAAATTTAAGCCTAGCTTTGGGGATTTATGTATTTAAAATCTTCTTAAAACAAATAAAATATGTCTATAGAAATAATTCACAAAAGGCCATAAGTTCTGTTGAAAACATTCCTTTGAAAAGAACAGCTTGTGATAGAATAATCTTAACACTCTAGACCAGTGGTTCTCAACCTTTCCTAATGCCTCCTAATCCTGCAACTCTTTCATACAGTTCCTCATGTTGTGGTGATCTCCAACCATAAATTTATTTTCATTGCTACTTCATAACTGTAATTTTGCTACTGTTATGAATCATAATGTAAATATCTGATATCCAAGGATGTATTTTCATTGTTACAAAGGGCTCATGACCCACAGGTTGAGAACTGCTGCTCTAGACATTTTCCTTAACGTCCATTTTGTGACATTACTGAAAAATTAGCTGACATATATAAAGATTGCGCTCTTGTTAAAATGCTTTGTTCAGAGGCCAAAGGCTAGACGCATGGATGGTTTGGGAAGGGCATGTAGGTAGAGTTTGAGATAGTTGCATGGGAATGAATAGAAGACGGCCTAGATCATAGGTAAACCAAAGAAGGGAAGTTAAATGAACCAGACTGGAGCATGAAGCCTTTTTTCTTCTTTTATTTTGGGTTCATTTCAGGGTACATGTGGTTAGGCTACATTATTTGTGTCTGTAAGGTAAAGCCCAAAGTCTGAGCTGTAGTAGAGTACTTCACCCAGGAAGTGTGAATAGCTAGGAACTTGCCCAGCCCAGCCCATATGCCCACTTCACTACTTCTTGAATTTGTGTTTTTCTCTAGCGTAGGCCTGTAGTTGTTAATCTACGACTTTCAGAATAGTACCAAGTACATGGGATGCTTGCTTTTCCATTCCAGTGATACTTTACTTAGGAGAATGTTCTCCAGGTCCAGCCCAGTAAATAACAGAGATGTAAAGACCCATATTATTTGTGGCTGAATAGTGTTCCAGGGAATACATCTGCCACAGTTTATTAAACCCTTCATGGACTGATGGGCACTTGGATTGTTTCCACATCCTGGTGACTGAGAATTAAGATGCAACATTAGAATGCAAATGTCCTATGGTAAAATGATTTTTTCTCTTCTTTGTATCTACAAAGAAGATAGTAGTAATGGCAGTGCAGATCAAATAGGAGTTCTACTTTTAATGCAGATGCTATTTAACTTGATCAGGTCTCGTTTATTTTTTGTTGCTGCTGCAGTTGTCAATGGGTCCTCATGAATTCTTTTCCAGGGCCAATATTGTTAAGAGTACTTTCCAAAGTTCCCACTGGAGGTTTTATCACTTCATGTCATAGATTTAATTCTTTTGAGTCAATTTTTGCAGGTGGTAAGAAGTCCATGTCCAGTTTCAGTCTTTTATATGTGGCTAATCAGTTCTCCCAGCACCATTTGTTAAATAGGAATTCTTATCTCTATTTGTGCTTTTGTTTGGTTTATCAAAGATCATATAGTGATATGAGACTGGTTTGATCTGTATGTTCTCTATACTGTTATAGAGATCTAGGTCTCTATCTTTATGCCAGTACCATGTTATTTTGATCACTGTTGTAGCATAACCTAAAGTCTGGTAACACACTGCCTCCTGATTGGTTTTTGTTTCTTAGAATTGTATTGGCTTTTCAGTTTTTTTTTTTTGTCTGGTTCCATTCAAATTGAAGAAATATTTTTTCAAGGTCTTCAAAGGCAGAGGGGCTCACTTCCCTATATCCATGTTCCTCTCATCAGTAAATTCCACACTGATTAATTTTCTTTCCCTCCTGCTTTAACTAACCGTCTCTCTGAGTGCTGAATTATTATCCTTTGACTTTTTTAAAGAGAGGCAAGGTTGGGATCTTGTCTCCTGATTCACCATTAGAGGTTCAAATGTCCCCTCTAAAACACATGTTGAAATTTAATTTCCGTTATGATGGTGTTAAGTGGCAGGACTGTTAAGACTGATTAGACTGTGAGGGCTCCAGCTTTATGAATCTATTAATATTATTCTCACAGAAGTGGGTTCCTGACAAAAATACAGTTCAGCCCCCTCTGCTCTAGCTTTCTCAAACTTCCACCTTCCCCTATGGGATGCATCGGGAATAAGGCACTTGCCAGATGCCAGCACCGTGCTGTTGGACTTTCCAGCCTCCAGAATTGTGAGAAATAAATTTATTTTCTTTATATATAATACTGTATTCAAATGATAACAATATTTATGAACTCTGCTGTTTATAATAGCTCATATGAAATATAATTTACATACTATGTCTCATAACATTGACCTTTTAAAAAATATTCAATGCAGTGGTTTTTAGTATAATCAGAGAGTTGGGCATTCATCACCACCCTCTAAGTTTAGGACATTTAGTGACCCCCCCAAAAAAAATCTCTCGTACCCATTAAGCAGTCATTTCCTCCTCTTCCCAGCAAGTAGAAATGACTAATCTACTTTCTATCTCTATGGATTTTCCTATTTAGGCATTTCTTATAAATAGAATCGGAATCATAAAATTGAAGTTGATTAGTCTAACTTCTTCCTTCCAATCTGTCTCTATATCCCCCAAAATTCTGTCTCCAAAATACTTCTCCAATATATCCATGTCTCTCCAATACTATTCCTATAGATCTATTTAAACCGTAATAAGTTCCATACAACTAGCTATATTTATCAACTGCTTTCTTTTCTGTGTAATCACTTTATATACTATCAGTCTCGGATGCTTCTCAAACTCAGTGAGAGATAGAGATGGAGAGAAGGAGAGAATAGGATGATGAACAGGGAGAGAATAAATGCTTATTTTTTGACCATATGTTTATAATGTCTAACATTGATCTACACCTATAAGTTGTTGAAGAAATATATTTTAGGATGATGCTGTGGCTCAAAGGAGTAGGGCACCCTTCTTATATGCTGGAGGTGGCTGGTTCAAACCCAGCCCCGGCCAAGAAAGAAAAAAAAAAAAGAAAGAAATATATTTTACATTTATGTAAGAATGGATTTTTCTAACTGTGAATATAATCCCCTCACTCTCAATCTTAAAGTCTTTTACTCCATAATCTTAAATATGAAACCCACGTGGTGTGGGATCTAAGAGCATTTGCTGCATCAGTTTTAAACTTTATTTTACAAATCTAATAATTAGTTTACTCTAACCATTTGATTTTTTGCTTTCTCTCAAAATACCATATTGTTTTTCTCTGTGTCTTTACAAATAAAACATCTTCGGGACTTTTTTTTAATTTTTATTTTTTATTAAATGATAGCTGTGTACATTAATGCAATCAGGGGTACAGTGTGGTGTTTTTATATACAATTTGAAATATTTTCATCAAACTGGTTAACATAGCCTTTATGTCATTTTCTTAGTTATTGTGTTAAGATGTTTATATTCTACTCTTAGGAAGATTCACTTGTACCCTTGTAAGATAAACCATAGAAGTGATCCCTCCAATCACCCTCCCTCTACCCATCCCCTTCTCCCTCTCCCCTCCCCATATTCTTAAGTTATAAATTAGTTTCATAATAGGGCTGTGTACATTGGATACTTTTTCTTCCATTCTTTAGACATTCACTTCCTGAAGGAAGTTGAGCACCCTGCTTACCTCTTTCACAAAGCTGTGGAGTTTTAGTGTGATTTTTGTTTTAGTATTTGCCAAGGCTCCCTCTGCCATCAGAAAGTGAACCTTTCTAGGTAAAGATGGAGTCTTTGTATGCATGGGGTATTGACGACTCCTTTACCCTCACTAGACAAAGAATATATAGAATACTTCTAAAAAGAATTTAACTGTATATGACATAGGAAAATACATGAGGGTAATTAAGCATTTGCATAAGCATTTGGACCAGACATCACTAGATGGAAGGTCTGTAGTCTCATCTTTTTTCAGGAATCCCAGAAATTAAATTTGAGATTTCAAGTAAGATAGCTGATAATTTGTGCCTCAGGAAATTAAGAACTAATAGTTCTGTCTTGGTCTGTGTTTTTAAACAAGTACAGATGAGGCCAGGCATGATGGCTCACGCAGCCCAGCGTGAGGCTAAAGTGGAACAATTGTGTGAGGCAGGACTTCAATACCAGCTTAGACAACGGAGCGTGACCTCAACTGTCTGAAAGCTAATATAAAAACAAGAAAAACAATACACACACAGTCACATCCATACACACATATACACATATTCTCTATTTAAAAGCAGGAGGTGGTGACGTTAACCCAGTTTATAGTCCCAGGAGGCTGGGGAATTGGGATCACTTGAGCCCCAGAGTCAGAGGTTGCAGTGAGCTATGACGATGCCACTGTACTCTAGCCCAGACAACAGAGTGAGACTCTGTCTCAAAAAAATAAAAAAAATAAAATAAAATGAAAAAGGATCGTTGACCCTTGAACAACATGGTTGTGAGTTGCATCGATCCCCTTACATGTTTTTTCTTCCACTTCTGCCTCCCCTAAACAGGGGGATTAACCCCTCCTCCTCCTCAGCCTACTCAAGATGAGGATGATGGGATTGAACTCGTCTATGATTAGTCACTTCCACATAATAGAAAATATATTTTCTCTTAAGATATTTAATTACATTTTCCTGTCTCTATTTACTTTATGGTAACTATACAAGTTAACCAATGGTTTATGTTACTGAGGAAGCTTCCAGTCAATAGTAGGCTATTAGAAGCTAAGTTTGGGGGCAAAGTTAAAAGTTATACACACATTTTGGCTGTGCAGTGGGAGGCCAGTGTCCCTACCCTCTGCATTGTTCAACCCCTATATTGCCAATCAGTTGATCTTCTCTATTTGGTAAGACATTATTCTCATGTGTAAATTTTCTAGATATGTGTTTCTTTAGTTATTTAAACATATTTATAATAAATCATTTAAAATCCTTCTATAATAAATCATCTGGGATTTCTAAGAAACAATTCTCTTTGATAATTTTGTGGGTTTTGTATATAGACCTTCCTTCCCTATTTCCTTATATATCTCATTTGTTTTTTGAAAACTAAACATTTTAAATAAGAGAATGTAGCCTCCTCAGATACCAGACGTTTGCCCAATTTATTTGTTGCTGGATAATGTTGCAGTTGTTGATGTTTATTTGTTTAGTACTTTTCCTGGATTTATTCTTTATATTCTTTACCAGTGGAAGCCACTGAATCCCCTGCTTGGTTAACTCAGCGGTCAGATAATGATTAGACAGGGATTTCCTAAGTGCCTTTTACCAATAGACCTCCCAATATTTGCCTGGAGACACTGTCTGCATTGAGAAATACTTCTAAAGCTCCAAGAAGATGTTTATAACTCTAACCTTCGTTTTCTGGTTGCTTAGGACCTTAAGGTTAGCCATAGATGAGAATCTAGGACCTGCTCATTTCTTTTTCTTTTTTCTTTCTTTCTTTCTTTCTTTCTTTCTTTTTTTTTTTTTTTTTAATAAGACAGAGTCTCGCATTGTTGCCTTCGGTAGAGTGCTGTGGTGTCACAGCTCACAGTAACTTCTAGCTCTTGGGCTTAGGGGATTCTCTTGCTTCAGCCTCCAGAGTAACTGCAACTACAGGCTCCCACCACAACGACCTGGATTTTCTGTTGTTGCTGTTGCAGTTTTGCCAGAGCCAGATTCAAAACTTCCACCCTGGGTATACGGGGATGGCGCCTCCCTACTCACTGAGCCACAGGTGCCGCCTGGACCTGCTCATTTCTTTCCTGGACATACAGATAGCCCAGCACATACATGCTGACTTCATGTTCCCATGATATGTGTAATTTTTCTATCCCCAAGATGTGTCAGAGGTTTGCCAAGTTACCTATGGAAATCTTTCTATCAATTATCCCTGTAAGGACTTTCGGTCAGACTGTTGTTAGCCTCAGTTTGCATTACCACTTCAGTCAACAGTGATGTTAAACCCATTGCTGGTGATTGCTGTCAACAAGTTTTCTAGAGATGGGGATAGTTACACAGAGTTAGTTATCTGAGTTGCATCAAGGGAAAACAAATCCAGTTAGCTGTCTCAGCTACTTGGAAGGCTGAGGCAAGAGCATTGCTTTAGCCTAAGGATTGGAGGTTGCTGTAAGCTGTGATGCCACAGCTCACTACAAAGTGAGGCAACAAAGTGAGGCTCTGTCAAAAAGAAAAAAAGGAAAGGGAAAGGGACTAGATAATGTCATATGATAACGTTTCACATGGTAATAATTGTTTGTAAACCTATCTTGTCATTTCTTGTGTCTGCTACATTGCTGGTTTTAGAAGTACCCTCTCCCCAAGGCTTTTGGTTTTGGGGACTGCCATAGTGCTAAAAGAGAAGTATGGAAATCAAATAAATTAAAATGTCACAAATTAACACTTCTTACTGAGACTCAGCCATTTTTCTTAAATAATCTTTCCTTAAATTATATAAACTTTTGGAAAAATTCCAGAATTCTAAAAAAATGTTAATTTTGGCAATTGTTGCCAGGGTCATTTTTCATAGAGGAATAGATTTGAGAGGTTGTATGTCCTCTTGCCCGGGAATGCCTTTTCCCAGGACATGGCACTCTTTGATTTACTAATTTTGCATATGAAGTCATTTGACACGATATTAAACACTGTATCAGACAATATGATGTGAACTGAAAAATAAGTCAATAGGAAAAATAGGAGAATAAACAAATTCTGATGGCTCTTTCTTTTTCCCCTGATGGCTCATTTTTACTTTTAATTTCAAAATTAGTGAATAAATAAGTAAATGTGTGTGTATGAGAGACAGAGACAGAGAAAGAAATAGGAAAAAAACAGAGCACTGTTCACCTGGCTTTGGATTTTGTGAAAATAGAGGTTCTGAAAGAAATAAAATTCATATCCTTCCTGATTTCATTGTCTTGAACCATTCAAGCATCAATGGGGTACGGTTTATAAGAACTCGTTTTGATCGTGTTTGCATTGACATAGTATTTGCTAGCATGCTATAAGTACATAATGGCAGGGTCTCCTATAGTCTACCAATCGCTAACAATGCAGTGGAATTTCAATTACTCAAATGACAAGTCAAATGTAACCACAGAAGAATATGATCAGATAATGTGCAGGATTATGTCTTTGGTCTTAATAGCTTAATTATGAATTTTATTAATTTATGTGATTATTTTATTCCTAGACTAGATGTTGCTTTATTGGTGAATTCTAGAAATGTCCTTTTCTTCCCTTGGATATGTTAGTGACTTTGCATTTGGAAGTGTGATTCAAACCAAACAAAATTCTTTTCAAGAAAAAGAGAGAGAGAGCAACAGGCAACACATGGTCTCCTGCCATTAATCCGTAGACTCTTTAGGGATGGAAGTCTCTTTTCATTTCATACATAATAACTGCCTTTCATTTTATCACATGTGGAATTTAATTTATCTGGCATTTCCACCTCTAATCCCATCCGTTACTAAACTACCAACTTGATAAGGTTATGTGGAAAGGGGCAGAAAGATCTTAGAAAACTGTAATTCATAAATATTTAATTGAGAAATCTCAAAGAGGAATTCATTTTTTTTTTCTCCAAGGAGACTCATGGTTTGACTCAGGATTTGTTGACTTTGATATTTTAAAAATAACATGTGCTGTGGCTGCATTTTGATGCTGTGTACGAGATGAAGATGAATGTTATGTCTATGTGTAATTATTTTATATTCTCTCTACTCTTTCACAGGTAATTTTGATAAATTTATATTTATCTTTATATCATCTTATGATGGAAATACATATGTAAAAATGTAGCCAGAAGATCTGGATTTATAAAGATTTATTTTCAATAGCTTTATTTTGAGATTCCTAATATTCCTTGCATTTCTAAATTAAATCACACGTGTTTTTAGAGTACTGCTATGTACACCAGGAACGGTGGCGATAAAAATCTTAAAGTGAAGACCCAAGTTTCTGTGTTTGAAAATGTCCTGCTTTAGCCAATGAAGTGCAAAATGATGTTCAAATAAGGAAGACACGATACCCACTAATAACCACATTTTGGAGCTTTCACTCAATCATGATTATTTATCAGTTGTTTGTTCATATCCATGATCTGTCTAATGTTTTTATTTGATACTCATGATGTGCCTGTTATAAATCTAAAAACATTGAATTGGCATGTATTTATCCAATGTTTATTAAATTTTCTGAGAGAATAAGTCAATTCTACAAGGAACCTGGGAAGACAGTTCAACTCACTCTTCCAGGATTCATTTCATGATACACATGTTGATTTTTCTTTTACAAACACAGATGATTTGTCTATTATTAGCTAAAGAAAATGTTGTCTTTGAGTCAGCACAATGTGCCCTAGCCTTCAGAGTGACCTGAAGGTCAGAGTGTGACCATGATTCAGAGTATGAATATATTAACTGCATGAACTCTAAATAGGAAATGATTTTTTTTTTGGTAATTGGCATTGATATTTTCATAAATTTGGAAAATCCTGTACCTTGTCCTCAGTTGTTATTGTCCAGGCCTTCAATTGATTAGATGCCCACTCACATTATCAAGAGTGAAATTATTTACTCAAAGTGGAATAATATAAGACACAACCACTTCAACACACCTATAAATTACTTTTACAGCAACAACTGTATTAGTGTTTGATTAAATCACTGGGCACTGTACAACTACATAGTTACATATCTACAAACTTAGCATCTGAAGGTGTAATTACTTTAGATAGATAGATATAAATAATTTCATTAGGTTACAACCATCAGATGCTAAAAATATCTTCCAAGAATCAGCATAGAAAAAACCATAGAGGTTAATGAAAGATTCCTGATTTTTCAAATTTCAGAACGTGTAATATTTTATATGTGCATAACATTCAAAAAACTTAGATCAGGTATAGTCCAAAGGTCACTTATGTCATATGTTATTGACATGACTTTGACCAATTTGTGTCATGTCCCTGAACTCAGTACCCTCACCTGCAAACTAGAGATGAAAGGCCTGGCATAGAGTGTGTTCAACACATAGTAAGCAGGTCCTAGGTAATACATTTTGATATTTGGGGGAGAAAAACAGTCTGTTTTTTCATTTATATTTAATCAAGGAAAAGAAGTTTTTGTTATTTGTAACCCAGGCTTCCTTTACCACTAATCAGTCATTATCCCCTCAACTCTGCCTTTTCTACCTTGGGTAGATTTGATAATTGGGATATTTTGTTCCCTAAGCAAAAATGCATGCTTAGTACAAAGATTTTTTACATTTTCAGAGGGTATTAACTTTTGGCTTTGTAAGAACCAGACAGAACTACATAAATTTAAAGAAAAAAGATAAAAGGGATCCGGAATTAAAGAATTTAGAAAGATCAGCCTGAGCAAGAGCAAAACCCCATCTCTACTAAAAAAAGAAAAGAAAAAAAATTTTTGCAGGGCATTAGGGAGGCCACCTGTAATCCCAGCTGCATGGGAGGCTGAGGCAGGAGGATCACTCGAACCCAAGAGTTTGAAGTTGCTGTGAGTTAGGCTGACGTCACAGCACTTTACCTAGGGTAATAGAGTAGGACTCTGTCATAAATAAATAAATAAATAAAAAGTTTCAGAAGGCTGCAGAGTAGAACTGAGAGGCTGGGGCCTAGAAAAGTTGGCTGGGCATCCAAAATAGAGAGAATGAAAAGAAACTCATGTTTTAGTAGAGAAGGGAAGTTTCATGGGAATTGTTAACCATTATTTCCCAATGTAATTTCACTTCGTCTAAAACACATCTTAGGAAAACACTTGCTCTCCATTTGTCTTCTATAATGGATTTTAGTTTAGAAGAATGATGATACCTGTTGAATTCCGCTCCTGAGTTGGCATCAGGTAATAATAACAACTGCTCCGGGACATGAGCCAGACTAGCATTCTTGTGATAATTGTTTGGGCCTGGGCCTAAAAAATGTGACGGAAACCAGTAAGAGGAAAGAGACAGAGTATACGGAAATGAATCTGAGTGTGTGTACGGACATGCAAATATGGAAGAAGGCATTTCAAATAAGTGAGAGGAAGCTGGATACACTCAACATTATTGCAGGAAATAGCAAATTGATCATTAGCAATTTCAAACATTATAATTTTATCTATTTTAAAGGTCAAATTTTAATTATGTTAGGAGACAATTCAAGTTTTATAAATTCAAGAATTTGTTTTATCTATCATGTTTGTTGATATTTTCCTCATTCTTAGAAAAATGTTATATCAAGCATACATAGCTGGTACTTAGCAAGTATTTATTAACTTAATAAATAAATCATACCTATTCACCATGATAAACATGTTTTTCTTTGTAGTTTGTTGGGTTATTTACCCTAAAATAGATTAAGTCAATGCTAATCAAATTTCTCCTGTAATTTGATTAGTTATTGTAGCAGTTTTTTTTATCTTTTCTTTTTTTTTTTTTTGAGATAGATTTTTACTTTGTCACCCTTGGTAGAGTGCTATGGCAACACAGCCCACAGCAACCTCCAACTCTTGAGTTTAAGTGATTCTCTTGCCTCAGTTTCCTGAGTAGCTGAGACTACAGGCATCTGCCACAATGCCTGACTATTTTTTTGTTGCAGTTTGGCCATGGCCGGGTTCAAACCCACCACCCTTATTATATAGGGCCGGCACCCTACTCACTGAGCCACAGGTGCCACCCAGCAGTTTTCTTTTAATAGTTTCAGGTATATAGTAAATGATCTTTGGCTAAAACCATTAAAGAATTCAAGTCCACCCATCCAGCCAGAAATGCTTTTCTCTTCCCATGGTCACTGTCTCGAAATAATCCTGAAAAAACATAAAATCTTCATTGAAACCTTAAAATGTTTGCAAAATTTAGAAGTGCAGAGAGAACATTTTATTAACCCATGTACGTCCTGGACATTTAATTTGTATCATACCCTATATCCAGACAACTAGTATAGCTTTCAGTATAAAGTTAAAAAGAATGTTTAAAATAAAAGGAGCATTCCCAGTGGTGGGGATTTTCTAAGGTATATTTTATAAAAATGTTAACTGATTGCTTAAAAAAAAAAAAACGAGGCAGACATTGGTGAAGAGGAAAGAGTTTTTTTCCAACTGGTGACAAGAAGATAAGCAATGTATAATTAAGGATAAATATAGTTATTACAGAATTTTCTGTTTTTGTTCTTTGGGAAGAAGTAATTAATATTTCAGTGTTTCTTATTTCTGGAGACTATTTTTCTCTGTGATTTTTTGGTCTCTTTTTATCAGTTGGAATTCTTTTCTACTGATAAAACTGAACATTTTCTCCCAGGGCAGCATGCTTCTTAGTGATTTTATTTTCACTTCATATTAAAATATTGAATCCAATATTTAAGAAAAACTGACTGAAGCAATCTCAAAATCAAATTCTTTTCTCTCTCAAGATGCTATATAGTAGCTGTAAAAATGTTACCAAGCCCATGCAGAAATTGTATATATTGTTAACTATTTTCAATTATTGTTTTATTATTAAAAAGTGCATACATTCAAAGAAAAAAATGTGTATATATATATGTATATATATATATATATAAAATGTAAGTTATATTAAAAACAAAAACTCCCACTGAGCAATAACTAGCCTGGAAAAATATAACATACTGTATATCTTTGGTATAAGCGGTCATTACAGCACATGTAGTACTATTAATCTTCTCAGAGATGAATAATATATAAATTTTGAGCTTATCATTTTATTACTTTATATGTGTCTATACATATGTGAATGTGTGTATATGTATGTGTATGTGGGTATACACACACGTGTATCCATAGAGTATATAGCCTCAGAATATATTATTGTCTACTTTTGAACTTTATATGCATTAATCCTATTGTGTCTGGGTACAATGAGTATGAATGGCCAGGCACAGTGGCTTATGCCTGTAATCCTAGAACTCTAGGAGGCCAAGGCAGGTGGATTGCTTGAGCTCATGAGTTCAAGACCAGCCTGAGCAAGACCCTGTCTCTACTAAAAATAGAAAAACTGAGGCAAGAGAATTGCTTGAGTCCAAGTTTGAGATTGCTGTGAGCTATGATACCACAGCACTCTACTCAGGGCAACAGCTTGAGACTCTGTCTCAAAAAAAAAAAGTATATGAACATATTAAATTTGTGCTTACCTTGATAGTTAATAAAATTATTTTTTATGGAAATTATCTTCTATTATAAAAATTTTAGCATTGTTTGATCTAAATTGGTGCCAATATTAAAGGAAAATTTGTTTATTAGTCCACACAAACATTTGTTAAAGTACTACTTAACACTTGAATTTTAACTTGGGGTAGTACTCCTTGGACCATAGGTCTGAGGATATCTTTAGTCTTACAGACTTAAATTCTTTCATATACTAAAAACATAAGAAAGTAAGAAGTTAATTTATATGTAAATCATAACCCATACTTAATGGTGAGGGGAAGCAATATGGTAATGACAAATATTTCAGACCTAGCACAGATGGATTAGACTGTGATTCTACATGTTATGTGATATAAATCAAATGAGTAAAATGAGTTAAAATCCCATGACTACTATCCAACCTAACCTGAAAGTGTTTTATTATCACTGCTTTTGTTCAATAATTAAATTTAGGTTGAATTATTTATTTATGACATATTTTAGTATTTGTTACTGTCTTTCATATACCAGGTCCTGTACTGGGCATGGGACCATCGAATCTAAGCCTGAATAACAACAACAACAAACATAAAGAGTTCAGTCAGGGATCTTGCAACCCAGTATTAGAAAAATAAATTAATGGAACAATTATGTAAATATTTACTTTTTGTTGTTTTTGTTTTTTTGTCTTGAGACAGAGTCTCACTCTTTCACCCTGTATAGAGTGCCTTGGCATCACCATTTACAGCAACCACTCTTTCACCCTGTATAGAGTGCCTTGGCATCACCATTTACAGCAACCACAGACTCAGGCTAAAGTGATCCTCTTACCTCAGCCTCCCAAGTAGGTAGGAATACAGGTGCCTACTACAATGCCTGGCTAGTTTTTCTATTTTTAGTAGAGATAGGGGTCTTGCTCTTGCTTAGGTTGGTCTCAAATGCCTGAGTTTAAGGGATCCACCTGCCTTAGCCTCCCAGAGTGCTAGGATTATAGGCATGAGCTTGTCCTAAATATATATACATTATTATTATTTTAGGATTCTGAGTAAACTGTAATTTGAAGTACTGATATGCTATATAATGTATATAAAAATGTGAACAGTGATAGCAGAAAATTGTAATTTAGTTTTCTCTATTGATATCATAAGGTGTGGAAAATGAGGTAAGCTTTTGATAGTAAGAAGTTTTCATAGTCATTAAATATTATAAAAATTCCCTGTGTTTCAAAATAACAGGATAACAAGAACACTAAAACTATTTCTACCAATTCAAACAATTAGAAAAATAAAAAGGGGTGGAATTAAGTTCTCTGGTCTGGATAGAAAATAAAAAGTGATCTTCCATTTTTTTTTTCTTGTTGTTCTGCAATTGTCACATCATTCAAGATTACATATTTTTTTGAGATTCTCACTTTTAATAAACTTTCACCTAATAAATTACTATTGAGGTCTAATTAAGCACAGGTATAATCAAGTAAGAGTCAGCAATTTGGAGATGATAAAAATGAATAAATTTTGTTTACTAAAACAGTATTAATTATAGACTTGCCATATATGGTAAATACTAACATCAAATGAAAAATTGGATATAATATCTGTAGAAACTGAACAAAAAAGTTTATAGTCTTCCTATTGCCATGATCAATATTCCAGGAATTACTTTGTTCTTTTCTATTTTCTAACACTTTCTTTTGCCTCTTCATTGTTCAAAAAGATCCTATAAGAATTCAATTTTAAAGTATCTTTTTAAATTTCCACATGAATGATTTATACTTGTGGTATAGAATAGAAACACATTGTTCTCTTGTAGGTTTTAGTGATTACTAGTTAGAGGACTTCAGTATCTGAAAATTATATTTCATCTACTTTAAGACGTAAAAATATGACTCATTTATTTTAGCATGTACTCATTAGATTCACTGTCAATTCTCAAATTCCTCTGTTCTATACCAGCAGTAATTCTGCAAAGATAAAAAAGAAGATAACCAAGATTCTGTAGAATTTGAAGTCTATATTTCTGAATATACTTAACATTGATGAAACCAATCACTCTAGGATACAATTGTACTGTGTGATTATGGTGATGATAATCAGCATGCCAAAGATGTCTATATTCTTAATCCTTGCCCTACTTAAAGAGTTTCTTCAAGGTATGTGAGTTGACAAGATTGTAACTACTTCAAATTAAGAATAACATTAAACTAAATGGATAAGTGCAATCAGATGATTATATTCTAATGGCTTTCCCATATTGTCTACAGTATCAATTGCTGAATGACAGAAAGAAAGGTGGATAAAAAAGTTGACCTCACCTCGTATTTTCCGTCCATGGAAAGAAGTAAAATATACTGCAATTATGCATACTAATGTAAATACGGTCATATAACTTGACTTAATATTATTATGAAGTATTGGACCCACACATATCAGTTCACAGAATGAATCATGAATGAAAAAACAAAGTCATTTGAAGAACAAGATGGTCTGGGAATTCTGCAGTTTTCAAATCCAGATTTATTTGTGACACACACACATTAATATATGTACTTTTTTACTTTTTTTGAGACAAAGTCTCACTTTGTCACCCTAAATAAAGTGCTGTGGCATCATCATAGCTCACAGCAATCTCAAACTTCTGGGCTATAATGATCTTCTTGCCTCAACCTCCTTAGTAGCTGGGTCTACATGTGCCTGCCCCAATACCTGACTAGATTTTAGAGACAGGGTCTTGCTCTTTTGCTCAGGCTGGTCTCAAGCAATCCTCTCACCTCAGCCTCCCAGAGTGCTGAGATTAAAGGTGTGAGCCATTGTACCTGCCTAGTTGATATATATTTATCAAGTATATGCTATGTGAAAGATTAATCAAGCACTATAAAAGGAAAACTATAAAATTCAAGTAGTTTTTCTCAAGTAGCCTATAACTTTTCACAATAAATATGAGTGAATGGAACTTGGCCCTGCAGTTAAATATAGATAGGAGGATCAAATTACATGAATAAAAATCTGTCACTATTCAATGCTCTGTTCCACAGAGTCACATAAAGTTGTAATCATAGTGTATTTATTGAAAATATATTCTATTATTTAATTAGCATTGAGTATATGTTAATTAAGAATTTAAAGGTATCTCATTAGGAAAAGTTGTAAAAATTAAAAAACACAATTAAACCATCTAATGATAAAAACCCAAAAGGATGGAGTGAAAATATTTATTTACAGATTTTCATTTCAGTAAAAGTTACAAAGGATAGAGGTTGGATCAAAGTGGCACACTAGAGGCATCCCATTGCCAGCTACTCATGGTGAGACAGGGGAGAGAGGACTCCAGCCACCTCTGGCTGGGGAAATCAACACAGAAACATCACTTTGGGGGGCAGAGTGAAGCATAGGAGATTCCAGGAGCCAAAAAGGCAGTCTGGAGCTGAGGAAGACCAGCACAGAAGTCAAGTGCCTGGGTATGGGCAGGGGCTGGCTGACCCTCCCATGGAAGAATAGGGACAGGAAAGGATTACACTGCAGTTTTAAGTTTTCAGACTGTGCTGTTCTCTGGAGCTGCCTTGGAAGGGCTTACACAAGTGAGTAAACACAAACAGCTTCTGACAGCCAGAATCGAATACTGGGCTGGGTGGAACTCTCATTGGCTGGGCTACCAGCAGAACACTACCCTTGGTGGGAAGGCTGCATGGAAGGAACAATCTTCAGGATCCTAGTACATGGGTGACTCTGACCACCTTCTGAGATTGAGCAACCATCCTTGGAGAAAACTGAATACCATCACACCCCCAGGAAAGCCACTTTGTTGTTGGGGTACTGTTTGGAAGGTCAAAATGTGCCTTCTAAGAAATCTGACAAGACCTTTGGGATCCCAGTTCCCATAGGGACTGAATTCTGGTGAAATTAGCAGGCCCTAATTGAGGGCAAATAAGTAACAAAGACAGGACTGGGTCTCCTCTACAACTGGAGATTTCTTGGCCCAGTTTTTGTTGTTGTTGTTTGTTTGTTGAGACAGAGTCTCAATTTGTCTCCCTAGATAGAGCATCATAGCTCACAGCAACCACAAACTCCTGGGATCCAGATCTTCTTGCCTCAGTCTCCTGAGTAGCTAGGACTATGGGTGTCCTCCACAACACTGGGCTATGGTTAGAGATTTCACTTTTGCTCAGGCTGGTATTGAACTCCTGGGCTTAGGCAATCTGACTGCCTTGGGATCTCAGCATGCTAGAATTACAGGTCTGAGCTACTGCACTAGGCCTCTGGGCCTCCATCTTATACAACAAAACCAGAATGTTTGTTTTCCATATTCTAATACCGAAGTGCCATCTGGTGTCCAGGCTCGCTTGCGCTCTCTCTCGTTCTCTCCCTCTCTTGTTTTCTCTCTCTTTCTCTGGATATATATACACACATGCACATATATACACACTCCTGTATCTTTTTTTCATTTTTTGATTCTTTTCTCATTTTTTCCCTCCTTGTTTATTTGTGTGTGTGTATATGTGTGTGAGATTTGGTTGTTTTTTTTTTTTTTTTTTTTACTTTCTTCAACAGCAAGGGCTTTTACATTATTGTTACAGTTTTCCAGCCCCTTTTATTCTTTCTTTGTATTTCTCTCATTTTTTCTATCTTTTAATAGAGACTTTTCTACTTTTCTCATCTTTCACACATAAATTTCTCATGCAACAGTTGAGACTTCCTTTTTTTTCATCTTATATGATTTTTAAAATTTTATCTATTTATTTTTTCTTTTGTCAAAAGAATAGGGGTTACAGCATTTGTCTGACTCAAGAAGGCCATGTGCTCATGGTTTGTCCTTCTAGTTTTTACCTTCAGAAAGATGGTACTGGTTGATCCCCACTGCAAAATACTGTTGATGTTTTCGTATATTTGGTGGAGATGATATATTATTTTTGACTAGGCTAATAAGGAGCTCCTGCCCTAGAGAGAACCCACCCTCTTTAGCCATCCAAAGCCCTGAAGTAGTGAGTGTGGGTCAAAGAACTTTTCTATACACCACCATTTCTCTTGTCTCTTTCTCCCTTTCTGTCCTCTCCCTTTACATTCTGTCTTTTACTCTTCCCTTTTTTTTCTCTTTTTCTTTCCTTTTTCCATTCTCACTCTTTACACTTCTATTCATTTTAGCTTTAAAACAAAAAGCCACTTCAACTCTTAAGCTCAAAGTGAACCTAAAGGAAAAACCTTGCTTCTACAATGGCACAAAGAATAAAACTAAAGAAAGGACTTTCAAAAATAAGATGAAGAGAAACTCCACCACATTTTTCAATTCTCTCAATAAATGTTAATGGCTTGAATTCCTCATTAAAGAGGCAAAGGATGGGCCGATTGAATGAAAAAGTACAAACCATCCATATATTGTCCCCAGGAAACACACCTAAACTCAAAGGACAAAATAAGACTTAGGATGAAGGGTTGAAAACAATATTTTAGGCACTTGGAAATCAGAAGAAAGGAGGGATCATAATCTAATTTTCAGATACAAGTAGATTTAAAGCAATGACAGTTCAGAAAAACAAAGATGGTCACTTCTGATTTGTCAAAAAAATAACACAATAAGAGGACATTTCAATCCGAAATAAGTATGCCCCCAACTTAAATGCTACCAGATTTATGAAAGGGACTTTAATTGGTGTGAATTGTATGACGTCCTATAACACCATAATTTCTGAGGTCTTTAACACCCTTCTGACAGAACTAGATAGTTCCTCTAAAGAGAAGCTAAACAAAGATAGAAGGGACTTAAATGTGACCCTGGAACAAATAGGCTTTATAGACAAAACACAACATCCCAAAACTAAGGAATATATCATTTTCCTGTCAGCCCATGGAACACATTCCAAAAGAGACCATATCCTAGAACACAAATCAAACATCAACAAAAATAAAACAATTGAAATTAAACAACCCAATATAGGTCAGATAAGTTATTCTATGAATAAAAAGTTGAAAATGGAGTACAGGAGAGATAAAGAAAGACAATTAATTCCATGAAATAAAATTGAAGTGCTCACATGGGCCGTCAGTATGTAACAAAATTATTTGTAAAAACAAGTGGATGATAAAATAATAAAAAGTCAGAGATGAAAATGGAAAATGGAATATAGAAATGAAAAGAATAACTAAAAAGTAACTGGAAAAGTTTTTAAAATTTTTTTTAAATTAAGAAAGTGACTTCAAGTTCCTGCTCTGACATTTAGAGAACCTAGAAGTCATCAAACTCATCTTTACAAGAAAATATGAAAATCAGATGACTTCTAGGTTTCATCAACACACTCCCAGAACCATACAGTGGTAGGAGCACTTTTCTGGTAAATTTCTAGAGTCAAAGTGAAATAATGTGAGAGCGAGAAAGACCAGGGTGTCTGCAGTTTTAAGAGAATCCCACAATTTCATAGGTTTTTCTTCCAAGAATCCCACCAGGTTCCCACTCAAAAGATCTTAAAAACACTATCTCATGACTCTGATAGGAGTAGTTGGAAGATTAAAAAACATCCATAGAGGACAAGATTCAAGGATTGGGATTCTATGGCCATGGAAGGGAGAAGTGCTGAGAGTGAGGTTGGGATTCGTTTATACTGAAGAGAACTTGTGAGAGTCATAGCCCTCAGACCCCATCCACAGAAACACTAAACCACAACATTTTACAATGTGGTCTTCTCCCACCCCTGAGCTCCACACCAGCAAGAATCTATTTAGTAGAAATACAGCAGTGAATTAGTGTGGGATCAGAGTTTGCAATTCTAGTAGAGTAAGTAGAAAAGATGTGGAGGGACAGAGACATTCGAGTGAAACTTGAAGGAAGCCAGCATGTTTTTTGTCGTGGGTGTGACCTGTGTTGTCAGAACTCCTCTCTAGAACCTTAGCATTCTGCACACTCCCACCAATAAGTGCTGCTAACTGCTTGTCACTTTCTACACAAAACAGCCCATAATGAAGGACTGACTAGATCTGAGGCACAAATACCAGTTTTCTCAGCCATCTCATGGGATAATTCAGAGGCACGTATTGTATGGCATTTTATGTGGTCTCTTAACTTAATGGTGTCTCTGTGGAATTACTATGTGTTTGGCATCTTAAACACACATGTCATTGGCTTCCTTCCCCTTCCCAGGTCACTTCCTCATTTAACTGCCATTCTTCTCTGTGCCTCCCAATAAATGACTAGCATTGGAGGAAGGGGACTCAAACTACACTATTAGATATCCAAGGGTAAGGTACTCTAGAGTGGTAAATAACCAGTGCTAGTTCCTAGGTGGGAGTATGGCTGGTGTGTTTGAACAGCAGCAAGAACTGGGTAGGGGGGTCCAGTGTAATAAGCAGGGGACGCATACTTAGAGTTAAGGTTTGAGGTGTAACAATGTGTGTTTAGAGGTCTTGTAGGTTGTTAAATAAATTATGCATTTTATTCTGAACAAAATAAGGAACCATTCTTTTAGTGTTTGGAAGAGTTGTGGCATGTTCTGACTTGAGTTTTGAAAGGATCCCTCTGGCTGCTGTCTTTGGGAAACAAGATGGGAGCAGGAAGATGAGTCAGGAAGGAGTGGCGATAACCCAAGATTGATATAACGGGGCTTGAACCAGAATAGGTCATGGAGAATGGAGAGAAGAAAGTAAATTATGAATATATTTTGAAGACTTACTAATAAGATTGCCAATGAATACTGTATAGAATATGAGAGGAGAAAAGAAAAAGCCTTCAGAATTTTTAATTTGGACAACTGAAAAGACAGTTGCTCAATCTCTGTTACCACCACAGAAACTACCAGATGGATTAATCATATCCTTTTCTCTGGCTTCATTTCCTAACAGGTCCCTCCCTCATCTGAGTGTGTCCATCAATTTACTTTTTCAATTTACTTTTTTATATGGATTTAATTTATCAATGATTGTGAAGAGATGTCAAATGTTTCTGTTGTTTTGTCATCTTAAACAGAAAGCCTGGGTATTTTAGAAAGGTAATTGGGTTCGGCACCTATAGCTCAAACGGCTAAGGCGCCAGCCACGTACACCTAAGGTGGCAGGTTCAAATCCCCAGCCTGGACCCGCCAAACAACAATGATGACTGCAACCAAAAAATAGCCGGGCATTGTGGCAGGTGCCTGTGGTCCCAGCTACTTGGGAGGCGGAGGCACGAGACTCGCTTGAGCCCAGGAGTTGGAGGTTGCTGTGAGCTGTAATGCCACAACACTCTACCCAGGGGGATAGCTTGAGGCTCTGTCTCAAAAAAAAAAAAAAAAAAAGAAAGGTAATTGATTTTTGTGGTAAATATACAAATACCTAAACTTGTAAAAGCACATCAAATTACACACTTGGAGTGGATACATTTTCTTTTTTTCTTTCTTTTTTTGAGACAGGAGCCTCCAGCTGCCCCCCTGGGTAGAGTGCTGTGACATCACAGCACACAGCAACCTCTAACTCCTGGGCTCAAACAAGTCTCCTGCCTCAGCCTCCTGAGTAGCTAGGACCACAGTCACCTGCCACAAAGCCCAGCTATTTTTTGGTTGCAGCCATCATTGTTGTTTGGCGGGCCTGGGCTGGATTTGAACCCACCACCTTAGGTGTACGTGGCTGGCACCTTAGCTACTTGAGCCACAGGTGCCAAGCTGATATATTTTCTAAAACATAAGTTATACTTCAATAAAATTGATTATAATAATCAGGTAAAAATCAATGTAAAGCTTAGTAGGACAATTATTATTAGGCCCTTATGATTATCAGTTCACCAACAGGAATAATTGGGGTAAAATTAAGTTTCATATGATATTTACTTCTACAGTCTTTTCAAAAAGACCAGAGTGAGGAGTAACAGGAAGCTCCCTGCTCTCTCAGAATTGATAAAGAACTTTCTCTTGGAGGGCTGCACGAGCGTGGTTCCTGATAGTGTGGATGATGCACGGCCACTCATCTATCACAGCACTCAATTCCCAAGGCTCTGCAAACACAACTCGGTTGGGGAAAAGGAAAATAAATGAACCAGTTGGTTTTCTTAAAGAAACATAATCCAATATGAAATGTTCTCACTTCAGATGGACAACTTTGAATCGCTTACGAAGAAGCACACCTTATGAAATTAAATTGAAAAATTTTTTCCACAACTGTAAATAGAAGGTGCTCATTCTTCAAAATGTATCCTCCCCTTTACAAAGTTTTCAAGATCTTCTTCTTTGAGTTTATTTTATTACAGAACTCTCTCTCACTTCATCTGATAACAGATCCTTTCTTTTCTAATACGTAACATGTCTGATCAGAGTTGATACTTTCTTTCGCCCACAAGGGAAAGTATGTGATTCAGACCTGGCCAGGTACAAGACAGCATCTTACTGGCCACCTTTGCTACAAATTTGAAGATACCAGTCCCAAAGCAGAGGTAAAGACGGAAAAAGAACAATTTCTCATTTCATTTGAACTCTTAACTTAGCACATGTAAATCCCCAGAATTCCCAGTTAAATAAGCTAATAAAAACCTGTCATTAATTAAATTACAGTTGAGCTTCTTCCAATTGCTAACAAAAAATAACATAATAGATACAAATAAAAATATTTATCTCTATTGAAAATATTCAAAATAATGGGTGAAGCATGGTGACTCAAGCCTGTAATCCTAGCCCTCTGGGAGTTGAGGCAGGTGAATCCCTTGAGCTCAGGATTTTGAGAGCAGCCAAGAGATCCCATGTTTCTAGTGACAATAGAAAAAGTGGCCAGGCACTGTGGTAGGCCCTTGTAGTCCCACCTACTTGGTAGGCTGAGGCAAAAGGATCACTTGAGCCCCAGAGTTTGAGGTAGCTCTGAGCCATGACACCATGAAAACAGAGCAAGATTCCCTCCCTCAACAATAAATAAATAAATAAGAATAAACACCAACATTAAATTAGAAACTATCCAAGCAATCTAGCTGCATCTTGTTTTTCCAAGCATTTTTGCAAAATAAATAAATAAATAAATAAATAAAAATTACCTCTTCTTCTCCTTTCCACAAAAGACCTATTGACATTTTCTGAGCTGCTTTTCTGCATGACTTTCTTATGTAAGTGGTGAGTTAGCTTTCACACCTGATCCTAAACAAAAGGCTGAGAAGCAATATATGCCAGGTTTCAGATGGTGGGGTTTAATTTCACCACCATTTGGGGGTTTTTTGGTGGCAAAAAAATTATATGAGGAAAGTGAAAAAATGTTATTTTATTTTACTAGTTAATTGATAGAGTGGAATGAACAATACTGAGACACTAACTAGGAAAAGCCAATTATCAGAAAAAAGACAAACGAATCTTTTTTAGCAGTAACCGAGTAAATAAAAAGCAGAAGAAATTACAGCATGTGTAGAACTCCATCCAGGATGACCTGGAAACATCCTTCTGAAGAGAGGACAGAAACTGGACTGGATGCTTCAACATGCTAATTTTTTTAGGATTTCTGAGTCCATGTTAGACTGGACTGGGGTAACTGATATATAGTTACCTTTCTTGTAACGTCTTTTTCTAGTTTTGATGGAAGCCTCATAAATGAGGTTCAGCAATATTCCCTGTGCTATTTTTCAGATGTAGAATGCTTTTTCCCCTATTCTCTTCTCTCCACTGCAATGGGTTTCCACCAGTTTCCTAAGCATATCAATATTTATCTCCGTCCCCTTCACAGAATAAATCCGTAGATTTGTGGCTGAGGTATGGGATAAGGTTCTGGGTGGAGTTTCAAGCTTATATCCCTGTGGCCACTGTTTCCTTCCATCAGGCTTATACTGTGTATCTCAATATTATCATTATTATTATTATTTTCTTTTTATTTAGCACATGGTAGAGTCTGTACGGAAAAGCCTGGTAGACTGCAATTTCCACTAAGTCTATGACTTGAATGGGTCATAGACTTCGGTTTTCTTTTACCAGCACATATTCCCTTCCATTAATTTGTACCTAATTTTTTTCCAACTGTGTCTTCCTAGCTCCGTAGTCATAGTCATATCCTGCCCCTCCCTGCAGGTGACGTGTTCTATTTTACACCCTCAGTGTCTTTCAGCTCCAGTCTCAGAAAATACCTAATAATTTGTATTTTACAATTTCTAAATTAACAAAAAGTGGATTATCATTTCATAAAGGGGTCACTATTAGAATTCACTACCCATATTTTTTCTCTTGTTTGTTTGTTTTGAGACAGTATCTCACTATGTTGCCATTGGTAGAACACTATGGAGTCACAGCTCACAGCAACCTTTAACTTTTGGTGTTAAGCAATACTTTTGCTTCAGCCTTCTAAGTAGCTGGGACCACAGGCACCCACCAGAAGACCTGGCTATTTTGTATTGCAAGTATCATTGATATTTAGCAGGCCTAGGCCAGCTTAGAACCCACCTGCCTCGGTGTATGTGGACAGTGCCCTAAGCACTCAGCTAGGAGGGCTGAGTCCATTAGCCATTGTTATTGCTACTAAATTGTTGGAATATATCAATTACCATTCAAATTTCTGGCAAAAAAGTTATTAATTTGATATGCATTTAAATAGAGAGAGGAAGTTTTCTTCACTAGCACATTGTAGGAGTATGATTTTTATTTTTCTGGTATTTTCTTGTTAATGTGTTCAATGTCTTTTTTTTTTCCCCCTTTTGGGATTTTCTATATTCTACCTTGAAGCAGGAGTCTCAATTATTTTAAAATGAGGACTCAATTAAACCACAGAGTTGCTAGCTAGATACTGAATTTAATTTTCTTTATTCCTTCAAAGGTGCTTTTCTCATTGATACCACTGGTTAATTTAACACAATATAAACAAACAACTTCAAGAACCCCAGACACACTCACAGCCAAAACCACCTTTTGATCAATGGAAACTAAGCAAAATGTCTATGTGCTGTATTTTTCAGGATTTTATTTCTTGCTTGTGTAGGGAACCTAACTACATTTATTAAGTGAAAACTCAAAACTGACCTCAATTATCTAAGTGCTGCTAAGTCACTTGTCACCTCTGTCTCACACTGAATAATATTGGCACCCCAAATCGAGATTGTTTTCAAATGGTCTTTCTAGACATTGCTAATAAGAAGAGGAATGATCAAAAAACAAGTTCTATATAACAGATATAGAATCTTCTTTCTTTTTTGCAAATAAAGAAATCTTTTCCACATACCTTTCAAAAAGAACAGATGGATATGTCTTTGATAGATAGTGATAGTTGTCAATTCAAGAAGGACAAACACTTAAGTTTTTTTTGATCTTTATAAATTTTATTATTTCCTGTGCTGTAATTTTGTTACATTATTATAAACACAGTTGAGAAACTTGCAAAGTGTAAAACATTGCAAAGATGTTAATATTACTGTGATTTTTTTTTTAAATAGAGATTGTTCAAAGATTTCTCTGGATGGATTATGAGCTTAAATTTGTAGGACATTTAAGACATTTCAAAGTGATCTATTCCATTGCAGAAAGTCTAAAATTGTGGAATTACCCTTTTATTCACATCCAGGTAATATGATACTGAAAAATTAATTTTTATAAGAGATTTGTATGAGAACATCTCTTTCCTTAATATCTAACAATGATTTCCCACTTGATTTATCCTAGCCATCTGAATTTTGGGTATGAGATGGCAAGGAGAGCAACAAACCACCAGCTGCTTCTTGGTGTGAAAACATGAATAGATAATTGTCTTTATTTTCTGAAATTTTTGACAACAGTGGTACAAACTCATTCATTTTAAGCCTCTTGAATTGAATGCAAAGTCAAATGTTTTTAGGCCCACTATCAAGAACTTGCAAATACTTAACTCCAGATGGAAGTGAATTTTTTCAGGATTTCTCACTGGGAATAGAATTTGGTATATGACATGACCACTGCAATTAACTTTCACTTGCAGGAACTTGATGATACAGCACTAGCATTCCCAGTACTAGACTAATTAATTTACTAACTGAACTTGCTAAGATAAAGTGGAAATATGTTCCATACGGAATACTGTAAATAATACATAAAAGGCCTAGATTTGATTACAAGAAATGGGGGGAATAATTCTTTCTTTAAAAATCTAAATTATCCAGATCAAATATACTGGAGGGAGAAAATTGAGAAAAGTAAATGAATTGGAAAGACAATGTGATAATTATTACTATTTACTTTTTTACTTATTCTACCACTTCACATACTAATATTTCATTACTTTGGACACATTGTAGAGTTTTGGGGTCTGAAAAAGAAATTAAGCCGTGAAGTCATGAGTAGAATTTTATAGCAAGTATCTGGTGTTAGATTTTGCTGTGTACCAGGAACTGTGTGATAGGTTTTATATACTTCATTTCATTTATGTAAAATCTGTAATACTTTTAATTTTTCACAAGGCTATTGTCTTGGTAAATCATGAAGTTGTTGAGATCATGGGGAAATAACATACAAAATAAATTTCACTGAAAGGTAGATATTGACAAGGTCAGCATTCTTTTAAAATGCTTAAAGAATACGCTTTTTCTTTTACATAAAAATAGGATTTGGGAAAAAATTGTCATCATATAGTGGAAAATATATCTTAAAAACATTTGCATAATTAACCTAAGGTACAACAAATTCTCAATTATTTTTGCAACAAAGTTAAAAATCTATCTTGCTCTTAAGTAAATGATATTTTAAACAACTAAGGATTTGATTTCAAATCTGATATATTCTCTTCAAAAGAAATCAGATACAGAAAACATTTGTGATATGGGAGCGTACCATATAAGTACTCTATGTCTTTGAAACAAACTTATCACTTTAAAATCTCTTGGATGAGTTTTGAGTAGTTACAGAATAGTGGTCTCAAGAAGTTGTGTTTCAATTGAGAAGATAAAGCTGACATGATGAATTCCTGAAGATAATCTTAGAACTACTCAAGACATGTCACAAGTGAGAATATCAGAGACCACTAAATGCAAATGGCCAAAGAGAGAGTGCTACTGGACTAGCCAGTAGATGCTTCACATTGAAAAAAAAAAAAATTAAATGGAATTTTCAAGAAAAGAAGGAAAGGTAAGAGTAGAAAGGAAAGAAATGGTTCTGTTGCAGGAAACCTTGGCAAGGATGTATAGTGATAAGAATTGCATGTTTTTTCTTAAGATTCTTGGTTGTGGTAAATATATCTGGAGAATTGTAAGCTGCTAAATTTATTTAAAAAGTTAATGAATCCAGACAATGTATTATGCATATCATTTGACATTAAATACAGAGCTCTTTAAAGATATCATTTCATCATTAAATCTGATGTATTGGGCAGCACCTGTGGCTCAAAGGAGTAGGGCGCTGGCCCCATACATGGGAGGTAGTGGGTTCAAACCTGGCCCCAGCCAAAAACTGCAAATAAATAAATAAATAAAATCTTTATTTGATAAAATATAATTAAGGAACAGCTCAATTAAAATTATACCATTTTTATTTAAAAGAAATGTTATTTTTTTGTACAACACGTATAGTTGGCAGTCCCCTTCAGTCTTCAATAATTTTATAGTTTATGATACTTTACATACATGCTTAATCCATTACTATGTAACATTTCTACCTTTTGCACTGACTATTTTTGCTAGCTCCATTTAATTTTTAGAACTTTATAAAGCCCCAAATTTGAAATAGTGTCAAAACTAAAGTAGAAAAAAAAATTAGCTATAAAGTATATATGCTTGGCATAGAGAAGAACAAGAATATCTTATGAAAAACATATTAAAACAAGAGATTGATTTATGAACACACTAGCCTTAAGAGCTCTGTCTGAGAAAATATATATATACAAGTAACTGTATATAAACAGTTTCCTATTTTTAAATTTTCCAGACATGAAAACTCATCTGTATTTTAGAGAATTGTATTTCTTATTCTCTCTTTCTGTGATTGAGATTTAAATCGGATTGAGAAAAATCCTGCCATGGTCCATAGAGCAAGGAGAGAAAACAAATGAAACAGTAATTTCCTAATGAAATCAGTCTAATCATATAGAAATACCATAGGAACCAACATAGGGTGGTGCCTGTGGCTCAGTGGGTAGGGTGCTGGCCCCATGTACTGAGGGTGGAGAGTTTGAACCTGGCCTTGGCCAGCTAAAACAGCAGTGGCAACTGCAACAAAAAATAGCCAGGCATTGTGGCAGGCGCCTATAGTCCCAGCTACTCGGGAAGCTGAGGCAAGAGAATCACTTAAGCCCAAGAGTTGGAGGTTGCTATGAGCTGTGACTTAACAGCATTCTACTGAGGGCAGAAAATGAGATAATACACAATTCAATGTTAACTACCCAGAGCTAGAAAAAACTCTTTTAAGAAAATATAGTTGGACTTAAAGTCATAAGACACAAGTTTGAGAGCTTATATTTTCACCTCCTGGTGTTTTTCTTGAATTGGTCTATTTTCTCACTTACATAATTATGCATCTAATTATCTGATAACTTCTTAATAATTTCAATGCTTATGTTAAATCAGATAATGTATGTTAAAGCATAAGTTACACAGCAGATAGTTTGGCTTGGGCATTGTAGATGTAAGTGAACAATATCCTTGTAATACTTCAGTTATGATTAAATTCACCTTTGATTTCCAAACTTGCTCTTATCTCAAGCCTGTCTTATTCTGTATAGTTTTTTATTCATTAATTTACTTTCCTTTCAAAGTATTTGCAAAGTCAGCTGATGAACAATTCAATACAAGTAATGCATTATAACAATTAAGTTTTATACCACACAGATTGAAAAATGTGACTTAGCACCCTCCCTATGAAAATTGGTTATTAATACTCTTCACACTACTTCCATACCACTTAGGTATTCATCAACTGAAATAAAAGTAGAAGTAGTTTAGAAAGTCTTTATCTGGGGATAGAAGTTAAATAAATATGCATTGGTTTGAATTATATGTTTTCTGTGTTATAAAAACATTTTCTATGTGTTTGCATTGCTTTGGTAAAAATAAAATTTAAAGACAACCATAAAAACATGAAAAGGAATTTTTTAAAACATAAAACATGGCCTGAGCACTTGAAATAGTATGATATAAAATGTTTGTGTAGATTGGGAGGAAGAAAGGAGATTTCGGTTTAGACTTTTGTTTATAAAATGTAAAAGTTGTACAACTTCACTGTTTGATCTTACCCATTTGTGTTCTTACTTAATGAGAATTAGATGAAGGTTAAAGAATATAGGGAGAAATTAAATTCAATACTCATTTGCCTGTTACCTAATATAAGCAGGTGACAATGCATTTCATTGTTCTTCAGGGTAGGGGTAAGACTAAAAGGCATGGTCCATGTACCTGAAGAACTAAGAAGAATAAAGATGGAGAATTACTCAAGTTCCCATCACATCCTCTATATTTTACATACAGAATCCCACAGAACATTTTAACTGTTGCATGTTGGGAAAAACGAGGTGGAGGGGAGCTGCAAGAGATGAAGTGGTCACAGAACGTAGGACACTAATGCCAGGGAATGAGGAATGCCTAAAGAGTCAGAGGGAGACAGCTTGGTGACGAGCTGAGAGAAGCAGCGGTCACAGGGAGGTCGGAGGCACTCATTCAGTAACAATCTTTATGAGTTCGTGGGAACAGAATGACCAGAATACCAGGTAGAGAATCAACTGGCAGAAGTATGAGGGGAGTCCCGAAAGGCCGGCAGGGCAGCCTTTGTGGGACCTTAGATGCCATGGGAAAAAAGCTTGGTTATTGTCCAGGTGTAATGGTAAGGCCATGGGGAGAACAGATTAAAACTTAGAATTCCTTAAAAAGATGACACTGATTGTAGTGAAGGGAATGCATTCTGGGAGCAATGTGAAAGCAAGGATGCCAGGTGAAGCTTTATTGTCTGAGTTGGCTATATTGGTCAAGACGGAACAGCTTATCCTGAGACAGCAAACACCACTGACACCTCAGTGACTCACCATGACAAAGGGTTATTTTTCACTCACACATCATTTCTATTATGGATTGGTTGAGGTCTCTGCTGTATGTTGTCACCATCCTCAGCCTGGGATTAAGGCTGACTGTTTCAGAGAGAAATGAAATGAAACTGGGTAAAGCAAGGTATCTCTTAAAGTTTCTGCTAGGAAGTGGCATGTCTGACCTTTGTTCATATTTCATTGGTAAAGCAATTTTATGGCCAAGTTTGACTTCATGGGTAAAGGAGTGTATAAATCTCCTCTAGAACAGGGATACAGATGCTGATGTGTAGTAGTACTGTCTACTGCACGGAACAAGAAGGCGTGGTGGCTTTGGTGGAGGTAACGCCAGTGTAGTGGAAATATTAAAAATGTACATGTGCAAGGCTAGAACTGATGGGTCCATTAACTGAGATGGGAAGGAATCAAGGAGGATAAGATGAGAAAAAATCAGAAAACATAAGTTGTATTCAAGAACGTATAGTATATAGAAAGTAAGTTATAAGTACAGAGTTAAGGAAGAGATCAAGATATTATCCATATATATAAATCTTATCATTAGAATGTGAGATTTCAGGCCATAAAACTGGATAAGTTTACTGAAGAAGGCTGTTCATATAGGTTAGAGAACAGGACCCAGAAGAAAAATTCCCAAACAACCACAACTAAGGTTAGATTCAAGAAGAACAATTACAAAATTTGGAGTCATTAGTTTAAAGGGATAAATGCCACAAGATAATTAAGAGAAAAGCGTGTAAAAAATAAGGGACAATCCCACTAAAGGAAAATACTTCTGTGAGTACCAAAGACAGGAGAAAATAACATAGTATTTTGGAGTGGAATGTTCAATCCACATAATTTAGTTGTGTTTGAATCTGTATGATTAATTCATAAAAATATTTAGTAAGTGAGGTGAAAGGAGCATAGTTTAGAAATATAAGAAAAAATAATATTTATAGAGAAAAATAAAAAAGATGAAAACAAGAAGATAGAAGATAGGACAGAATTAAGAAAATAAAATTAATACAATATCATAGAAACCAAAAGAGTAGAAAGTATGAACAGAAAGAAAATAAAGACTAGTGTCAGAGCAGAAGTGAAAAGGGGGCATGATGGCTCATGCCTGTAATCCTAGCATGTTGGGAGGCCTAGATGGGAGGATTGCTTGATGTCTGGAGTTTGAGATCAGCCTGAGGAAGAGCAAGACCCTGTCTGTACTAAAAATAGAAAAATTAGCCAGTCGTTTTTGTATACACCTGTAGTCCCAGCTACTTGGGAGGCTGAGGTAAGAGAAGCACTTAATGACCGGAGTTTGAGGTTTCTGTGAGCTAATATGACATCATTGCACTCTACCCAGAGCAACTAAACAGACTGTGTTTCAAGGAAAAAAAAATAGAAGAACAGAAGTGAAGATGAATCAGATTTCACTCATTATCAACAGAATCAGCAGAATCTTACCTTAGTGAGAACAGTTTCAGTAATTAAGAATAAGTCTGGGCCAGGCAATGGCTCATGCCTGTAATACAAGCTCTCTGGGAGGTCAAGGCGAGTGGATTGCTTGAGCTCATGCATTTGAGACCAGCCTGAGCAAAAGCAAGACCCCATCTCTACTTAAAATAGGAAAACTGAGGCAAGAGGATTGTTTGATCCCAAGAGTTGGAGGTAGCTATGATGCCACGGCACTCTACCAAAGGTGACAGCTTGAGACTCTGTCTCAAAAAAAAAAAAGATTAAGTCTGCTTTGACCTTGTCAAAGAGTTGGATTACAACAACCTTTCAGTATAGACATACCAGAAAGAGATAGGCCAACTACAGCCTGGATTACCTGGATTCTGAAATATAGGATTGAAGGTAGGACTAATGTTACATGTCAACATAAAAAGAATAATAATACCACGTATCTGGATAGCAGCATTAGAGATGCTGAACCATGAGTCAATCTAGGTGGGGGAGGAGCAGATGAGTCTTCATTCAAGGTTAGGGTATAGTAATTGCTGGATTCAAATGCTGAATTTTCTCATTATTCTCTTGGGACATTGTGGCCTTGCTGCTTCTCAAAAAACATCTTTTCAATGTACTCCATTCTCTGCCTATCTCCCCCTTGCCAATCTTATAATAGATCATGTTCTTCTTAAAATGAGTGTCATAAGTCTGATATCTCACTGAATTCCACCAAGATCAGATTATAGGACTACAGAGAACTGGACTGTAGCTGTAAATTATATTGTAAGATATATTGTAGAAATCTTTGAAGAGATAAGCAAAAAGGAATTAATTCGAGGTATTAAGTATGTCTCAAGTGGGAAGGAGAAGAATATCTTTGTAACCCCCAGAAAATATAAAAATAAAGGTGACAATAGGAAAAGAATGAAACAAAGATAAAATATCTTGAGAGATAAGAGTTAGGAATAGAAGATAAACAAAAATTTAAGTCAAATTTTCAATGAATTATTAATAAGTATAAATATTAAGACAGATTCAAAAACATGTATATGTGTGATTGTAAACATACGTGAAAAAGTAATGGGATAGTATAGGAACTGAAATCGAATGGTTAAATTAAAATATTAATATATATTATAGTATATTATATATTGTATTATGTTTTATGTGATATATAAAATAGATCATATATTTATAGAAATATATATAAAACCTCCAATATAATATTTTTATATAAATATATATTTCTAGAAATATATTATGTCATATACATTATATATCATGCATATCTTTATATATTATATATTTATATGATATAAATATTTATATAAATATATAAATATCATATGCAAACATTATATGATGTATTTATATAAATATACATTTTATATATTATATTTATTTATTATATATTTATAAAATGTTTTAAGAATTTAAAGTAGGAGTAAAAGAAAAGTAGCAGGAAACTTTAAGCTTCCCATTGGTGATGACCCAGTGCAATGTGTATAGTTTATTCAAACTCATCAAATGGCTATGTAATGGTATATGAATATGTAAAATATCTCCGTACAATAAACAGCCAAAGGTTACAACTTATAATTAAAATCTTGGCTATTGTGCATATGCTGTAATGAATGTGGGAGTACAGAAAACTCTTGAAGATACTGGTTTCATATATGCCCCAAATGGGACTGCTGAATCATATAGCACACTGTTCTAATATTTGAGCAACCTCTACACTATTTTCCATAACTCTAACAATCTATATTTCTAATAACAGTGTACAAGGAGTCCCTTTTCTTTTGACACTTACCAAAATTTGGTCAGTCTTGACTTTTTGATAATCACCGTCCTGCCAGGTGTGACATGGTATCTCCCTGTGGTTTGATTTGTATTTTCCTGATGATTAGTGATGTTGAGCAACCTCTCCTGTACTCCTGGGCTATTTATGTGTCTCCTTTGGAAAAATGTCTATTCAGGTCCTTTGCCCATTTTTATTCAAGTTATTTTTATTTTGTTTTGGTTTTTCTTATGGAGTTGCGTGAATTAGTCATATTTTTGGTTATTAAACCCTTATCAGATACATAGTTTGTAAATAGTTTCTCCAATTTCATAAGGTGGGGCATATGAGAAGATGTTGGTCAAAGGGTACAAATATTCTGTTGTAAGATGAGTAAGTTCGAGGGATATAACATACAAGATAACGATTCTAAATAATGCTGTTATATTATAAACTTGAAATTTCTCAGATCTAAACATTCTCACTACAAAATTAGCTTGATGGGTGTAATTATTTCCTAACCCATATATATACCAAATCATCACAATGTATACTTTAATATATATGATTTCCTTTGTCAATTATATCTCAATAAAGTTGAGTAAACTCAGTCTTAAATTTCATATAAAGTATTATTTACTAATAAAGGGTATGTTTCTGAACATAAAATGCACTTTCAAGATTAACCCTAAACATTTGTAACATTAGCCCCCTCTGGGTTGTTTCTTTTTGCTTTATTCCCCTTGCTAAAATTCTTTGATATCAAAATAAAATTAACTGACACCGAAACAATATTAAAGCATTCAACTAACTTCTCCTGAGGTATATATTGCTTTTTGTTGCTGAAAGTCTCATTATTGGTGGGAGACTACATTCCAAGTTTCTTTTCCAGTAGAAGGGGTAGAATGGCACTAAACTGAAAACTCTTTCATTTAAGGTGTTTATAATGAAAAATAATGATTACTTTGAATTGTCAGCTTAAAAACATTCAAAGATCAGGGAACATAAAGAAAAATCATTTTTGTGAAAATTTGCTTCTCTCTTGGCATATTCTGTTAACTGAGACATGTAACGCAGGAACAGTCAGAAATAATTCAGTGGGGGGAGTATCCCATAGTTGTTCTAGGTCAAATGGCTGAAGCATAATTCTAGGTAGGGTGACAGATTCAGAACAATACGTGTAATCCATTTACATAAAATATCATAGAAATAATGCCAATCTCATTAGGCATTGTAGTATGTTATTTAGGGATACCAGGAAGTCGTTAAATAAGTAGTCATATTCTGAAACTCGGTGTGCTAAATTTTATTAGAATACAGGGGTCAGAATGTTCCTCAGAATAAATGACAAATCAAACGGAAATCACTAAAGATTTTAGTATTTTGATTATTTGAAAATCTGAAATTAGACTAATCAACATTCCGTTTATGTAAAGGTAACGTGTGGGGGAAAGGAAGTAGGGGAAGCAATCACATTTGTTTAATAATAATAGAAAGTAAATTTCCAACCTGGTATTTGTTTGTTGACAATCAAGTGGGTGGGCAATAAATATTTTGCAATTTGCTGATTCCTAGTGTTGAATTATTTTATGATTTAAATATGTGTGTGGAATACGTATAGCATCTCCAATGAGATATAGAAGTTACAGCAGACTCCTGATAAAGCTGAGCTGTGTGCAGGGGTTTGCTCAGAATACATGGAGCACAAGGCACAGTGTGCTTTCATGTCTTGGCATTGTGTGCAGACTGGCTTCATCTTGTACCATTCTGAGAAAGAAAACATGGCAAATACAGGAAGATTCTAAGATTCTTTTCCACTTTTTCAGTTACTGTGCTTTATCTAGTGTGGAATTTTATGCTTATTATTTTTGTATGACTATAGCACAGAAACAGCTCAGAAGTACGGCCAACCACACAGCATTAGTTAATTAGGCAATGCTTGCAATATTATTTTGGGAACACCATGCATGGGTCAATGGGTTCTGCCTTTCAAAATGAGTCAGTTTTCCTAAAATGCAATGCTTCTGTCATTTTATCTCTCAGAACAGAGTCTCATGATTCCACTGCTGCCATTTCAAAGATATAAGTGAATATAAGCCCTTTTTTTAAAAAAAGAGTACATTATCTACACAGAAATTCTCATTTTCAAAGCCAGCAAACCTCACCTAGTTAAAAGCAATCTCTACATTTACTAGAAACCACAAGAGAATAAAAATAAAAAAGGATGGAAAGGATGATTTGATATTTTGACATCCTACTTTACTCAAGATCCAAGATGACTAAAGATCTGACAGGAGAGAAAATCATTTTGAAAAGTTGGAGAAGGTGACAAAATTGAATCAGATGATAACATTTACTGAAAGTAGAAACTTCTGAGAATGACCATTTATCAGAATGGATTGATGAAGTTTATAGTGAGCGTGTAAAGAATACAGATCAGAGAGATCATGGTGAATACACAGAAGAAACATTCCCACAAACATATGGGATCCTGTTTGGAAATACTCCTCAATACACTATTTCTTTCAGCATCAGGGAAAGGATAAAATCAGGAACAAACATCGGTGCTGCCACTACTTTAACACACAGTGATTCTTTTTTTCTTTTACATGCCTGAATCCACAGATCTCAGAAAATATAGTTTATATTACATTTTACCCTGCCACTGATGTTAGGGTAGCAATAAATATCAAAGTTTATAAAACTTTGGTTTTCAGTTGATAAGTTCTTGCTATGCGTACACTACATGTCAAATATCATACACAGTGAAATCTTACTAGAATGTTTACATTTCTTAGCCAAGAAGATGCAAGAAATACATTTAAAATCTTCTTTAGTAAATGACATTTCTGCATCACTAAAGGATGATTTCTCTCAGTATTAATTTGTACACTTCAAGGAATGTAAATTTCTGAAATTCTTTCTTCTCAACGTTCTACTCCATTCCCACTCTGAGATGTCACCTAGCCCTGGTGAGAAGAGCCTACATCACAAAAGCCTGAAGCTACTGATGCTGGGGTGGCTGTGGAGAGAAGAGGAGACCTTCGCACTGCTGGTGGGATTGCAAATTAATATGACCTCTCTGGAAAGAAGTATGGAAAATTTTCAAAGAACTAAAAGTAGGCCTTCCAGTTAATTCCACAACCCCATTACTAGGTATCTACCCAGAAGAAAAACATGTATTTTACCACAAGGACATTTGCACTAGTATATTTATTGAAGCTCTGTTCACAATCGCCAACATATGGAAGAAATCTAAGTGCCCATTAACCCATGAATGAACTAATAAGTATAGTATATGGATACCATGGAATACTATTCAGCCATAAAAAGGATGGAGACGTGACATTTTATGTGTTTACATGGATGGAAGTAAAACACATATTTCTTAGTAAACTATCGTAAGAATGGGGGGAAAAGTATCCAGTGAACTCAGTATTACTATAAAACAACATATAGACAAGTACATATCCACATGAAAGAAAACACAAGTATATTCTAGTGAGACGGAGGAGGGAGAGGGGTCTAGGAAGGAGGGAGGGTGACTGGCACATTCTCACCTAGTGTTCATAGTGTTGGGGTATACAGCATACTCCCTGGGTGAAGGATGCAAATACAACTTGAATTTTACCTTGGAAGTGAAAACGATGTAGCCTAAACATTGGTACCCTCATATTAATCCAAAATGTAAGACCAACACAGTAAAAAAACAAAAAGAAGGTAAATTTTCAAGTTTACGTAATTAAATAGAATTTATAGTGACTGATCGATTTGTTTGGATTCTCATGTTTCGATGTAAGTCAGAGGAAAAAAAATCCAAAAAATATGCTGATACCCATCAAACCTAAATCAAAAAAATCAGAGCAATTCTTTAAGAAATTTGTCATTTGAATGGCTTTTAAAAGTACACAAAGAGTAGGTAAATTAGATGGAAGCAGAAATAATTTCACAGAAAAATGCACAACATAGTTGTTGAAAATTATCTTTTTCTCTTTAGAAACTGCTGTGATAGTACCCATTTACTTTTCTTTGATATACTTCCCTTTTTTAACCAAAAGAAATTTTATTCAAAGGAAGGTCTTATTTGACTGTGATAATAATGATAACAGTAAGTAGATGCCTTCTGAGTGTGCTTGCATTAAATAAATGGTAAAACCAACCCCAGCCTGCTAAGCAACAATGACAACTGCAACCAAAAGATAGCAGGGTATTGTGGTGGGCACCTGTAGTCCCAGCTACTTGGGAGGCTGAGGCAAGAAAATCACTTAAGCCCAAGAGTTTGAGGTAGCTGTGAGCTATGATGTGATAGCACTCTACCCAGGGTGACAGCTTGAGACTCTGTCTCAAAAAACAAGAATGAGAGAGTATGAAAGTTCAGAACATGGAGTTCTGTCTTCAATCTCTTCAAATCACACCCATCTCTGTCAGGACAGGTTCTATTTGGAAATAATCTTTAGAAAGCTAGAAGAATGCGATATGGTTGTCAGATGCCAAAAGAATTTGGATAACAAATAAACCATATTAATTAAATTGTGTAAGTTCCTTGAATAAGATGTATATCCACATGTGTCCTAATCTCAAAAAATCAAAATGATGTCATCCCTCACTTCTGAGCTTCCCCAGTAGGCGCAGCTCTGATAAGAATCTATGGTAGAGAGATTGGTAAAGGCCACACATTCTGCCTTTTCAGAGCTTTCTGAAAAACTGCAAGAGATCTGTGGTCTTCAGAGGGTTCTTGAAGGGATATTTAAATGGTTATGAAGGACTTTACAGATTAAAGAGAAAAGTGTCAAGGACCTTAACAAAAAGAAAGAAAAACATTGAAACACTGACAAAGAAAAAAGAAAGAATTTTTTTCAATAATTCTATGAATGACAGGGTTTAAAACCAAAGAGAGCTCTTAATGTGTACATGGCCTGCACATCCTTGATATCAGATAGCAGAGGCTCTAGACCCAACATGAAATACAGAGAGACGAGGGAACCAGCATGCAAATTGTCTTCAGTCTCAAAGACTACTGTCAGCCAGTGTACAGCCTCCCAAATAACTTTGAGGCCAAATCAGCCAGACATACAAAAACACTGGGCTTAGGATTCACAAAAGACATGTAAATAATTAGATATCTTCCATCGTTACTTCCTGAAGCTATTCACCCTATACAAATAATTAGATATCTTCCATTGTTACTTCCTGAAGCTATTCACCCTATACAAGGATTTCTTTATTAAGAATTACTCACTGGCTTTGAATTATATGTCATTAGGTGAAGTCAGTACTTCTCATATGTTATCCCTCTCTTGGCTTGAATGGTGCAAAAGAATAAAGACGAAGATAATTTTTTTGCATTCATCACAATCCAGGTTCTCAAGGTCCAGAATCTGGAAGCTCACTGTAGAGCCAGGTGATACACGAGAAAAGACAAATAGAATTTTATTACATGTAAATTCCTAGCTGCAATGCAATGAAGGTTGTGTTAATGAATTTCAAAAGAAGGGGAAGTGAAGGAAAAGACAAAGAGGAGGAAGTGGGAGCAGGAGGAAGGGGATGAAGAAAAAGGTGGTAAAATTATAGTGGTCAGAGGAGGAAAACAGGCATGAACCCATCACACATGTTGAACGGAGCACTGTACCTGTTGAGGAGGTGTGGTGATTTTCTTTACCAAGAGAAGGAACTCAGATTAGGAAGCAGGTCAAAGATTCTGATCTCCATGTTGAGAACACAATGGAAAGATATACAGCATAATAAAACTATCCATTATGATTTTCCTGAACAGGAAGTATTAAGGAAGTGTAAGTAAGAGCCACGAGATACTAGATTCTAAATATAAATGAAGAACTTAAAGGTCAAGTTTAACTTCCTCTGAGGTTCTATGTACATGTACCTATCATAAATCAAGCTGGCATCTTAGTTATTATAATAAACAAAAGTTTGTGATTTATTAACATTAATTTCTTAATAATTATTTGAAAATTAATCACATAAAGAAACTATTATTTTGTGAAGGCCTCAACTTTTATGAATAAAAAGACTATGGTAGGTTGGGCACCTGTAGCTCAGCAACTAGGACTGTAGCTCTATAGCTCTCAACACTTACAAAAAATGACTCTTGCTTGATAAAATATTCAAATTTAAGACATGAAATGATAAAAAATTTAGAAGAAATTACTGGAAAAACTCTTGTCAATATTGGCCTAGAAAAAGATTTTATGAAGACCTCCCCACTTGGCAATTGCAGCAACACCAAAAATAAATAAATGGAACACAATCAACCTAAAACCCTTGGCATGGTTAAGGGTACAACAACTATAACAGACAACCCTCAGAATGAGAGAAGATGCATGCCTGCTAGAAATCTGACAAAGGGCCTGAACATCATCTTGAATACCTTGAGAGTGGAAGTTAAAATTCTGATATTAGAATTCTGAACTCTATATGAACACAATTTTGAACCTAAAACTACCAAATATTGTTTAAAATTTGGCATAATGAAACTGTACTTGGGGAAGGAACACTTAATCTACTTAGTTTGCTAGTGTCTTACTACCATTACTGGATTCAAGACACATACTATTGGGTGTTGTACCTCAGCACTATTTGATTAGCTCCAAATTGCCAGGGGCCATCCCCACTACACCCTAAGCAAACACACACATTCAAGTACATGCACCACTCATGTATGCATAGATTGACATATACATGTCCTATGCACTACACTGCTTTTACTGATAGTTCCTTGGTATAAAGGCCTAAGACTGAATTAAGGATTGAAGGAATATTACTGGTAGAATTACTGTTCAAAAGCCTTTGAAGTTGAAGTTTACCATATAGCATTTTCTTCATGAAGATCCTTAAGAGAAATGCCCTTCTGATCAAGAATATCTATGCCTTTTCCAATTAATTAATTCACTTTTCCTTTTTGGACCCTGTAAATGATATAGCTGATCACCTTTCTCTCTTTGTGTAGACAAAAAGAAAGCTTAAGGATTTATAAGTGCGTTACTGTCAGCAAATATGAAGTTATCTTGGTATGTATTTTGTGTCAGCTTCAATGCTGGCTCTGTGCGATAATTCAACCTGTATTAACTAGTCCTTTTCATCTATTTCTAATGTTTGGTATCTTGCTTCATGTTATCTCTATTTCCTTTACATTAAATATTTTTGTAGGTTCACTTTTATCAAAAACATTTTCCAACTAAAATAAGACAGGACAATGAGGCAACATTCCTAAAGAGAAATTTTGCTTTGTATTTTTTTTAATCAACAACATATTTGAAGATGTTGGTTGAAAATAATAACCCCATATTTGGTATATCACAATATTGATGAGGGATGACTTTTAGACAAGCGAAAATCAAAAGTAATTAGAGGAACATTTTCACCTGAAAGCTTTGCATGCTCTTCTAAAGGAACTAGCTGCCTAGAGAAAAATTGTAGTAACAAATACTTTTGCAGTCTGATTTTTACTCAATATAATGAAATTAAAAATCAACTTATAGATTTAATTAACATAAGGTGGGACTTATTTTTAACAATTCAGATACAATTAAATAAAGGCTTAAATCTTTTCTTCTGTGTAAATTCATGGTCCATGAGGAGCTTCATTTAGTTCCCTTATTTTTAAATTTTGAGTACACATAAACAGAGCACACATTTCTTTTCCAACTGCATTGATTTCAAAAAGTGTTGTTTGATACCAAGTCCTGGCATATCAGCACTTGCTGTTATTATTATCATATTACCACAAAAGAAAGTCTTTCAAATAGCTAAGAGAAAATACTGATACCGGTTCCAGCACTCCTTGGAGTATGGTGATAGTACTTGCTACTTTCATCAGAGTTATCTTAATCAGGTTCCCTGAAAGGAGTTAAAACATCTGTTTAACAGAATAATTTTACAATATATTTTAAAGAAAAATGTCTGAGTGCAATAAATGTATCAAATGTATAAATAAAGTAACTATGATTAATCAAAGGGTTTTTTAAGCTCAAGCAAGAAAATGTACTTTATAGCAATAATCCATCAAGTAGCCCTATGGGCTGGGGAGTGTAATAAATTGTCATTTGGTAGCATATTATATCTCCTTGAGGCCACCAGAGCACCATTTATAAATTTTATTAAACTAAAAGACATATTCGGAACTGGTTAATATCACATAATGAAAGTATTTACTGTATATCTCTAGGAGTTTAAACTTCTTAGCTTGACCCTTGTGAAAGAGCTGATTGAAAACGTCTTTCTCACATAAGGGAACTGTGGCAGTAACTTAATGAATTTTTACCAAGGAGAAATGGAAGGTATGATTTATAAAGGTATTAATTGTACACTTGTTGAATAATGAATTTTGTCTGACACACAAAATTATAAATTTGTGGCTTCCTTAGTCTTTACAAGAGAAACTTCTTACAGATAAGAAACTTGACCTTGCTGAGGTGACTGTTCACTCTGCGTTTTCCACCTTTGGTAGAATTAAATAATTCTATGACCCTACACGGTGATGACTTAAAGTTAAATTGTTCCTAAAGTATTAGTGTTATTATTACACAGCAGTTATGACCCTATATAATCAGATTTTCACATTAGAAATACCAGGATTTAAAAACCAGAAATTGATACTGACCATAAAGAGAAGAAACAGCCAATGTGTGCTCTAAAATCACTTCTGAAACAAAATGTATTTACTAAAAAATCAACCAGCACCAAAATCTATGCATTTCAGGTTTCCGTTTTTGTTTTTTTTTTTTTGGCTTTTTCCCCCCACAATTACACTTACTTTTGCAAAGCACCAAATCTATTCCAGTTATGTTCATAAATAGTTATTTAACCCAGGAGATAAAATTTTGTACAAGAAATGTCTAAAATTACAGAAAGTTGACTAATAAAAAATTGGAATATTAAATTCAGATGTCAGTGTTAAGATTTCAATATCAAAATAGTTCATGAACTTTTAGAATATTATGAAAAATAAGGAAAATAAACTCAGCTATAAAGTAATACAATAAAATAAGAGAATCATAAGTAACATCTCAGCATTTAGTGAAATAAGGAAAAAAGTAGAGCTTTGCAATGATGTGAGATTAGCAGCTCACTTCAACTCCTCAAATCATCCACGGTGTCCCAGAACCATATTGATAAAGAGACAAAATTCTGAAAACTCTAATTCTACTGTATTAGTTTCATAAGGCTGCTGTAACAAAACCCACAAATCTGGTGGCTGAACACAACAGAGATTTATTCTCTCACAGTTTTGGAGGCCAAAAGTCTGAAACTGGTATCATTAGGGTGTAGTCAGGATAGTATGTGACATATGGCTGAGACCCCATCACTAGGTTTCTCTCTGAAACTTCTAGGAGGCTGCGTTCTCTGCCCTTTCTTGCTTTTGGTGCCTACTGGTGTCTCTTGGCTTGTAAACCTATCACTCCAGTTTTCACCTCCATCTTCACAGGTCATTGCATCTGTTCCACCTCTTCTGTCTGTGTGAACTCTGAACTCTTCTTTGACCTGTCTCTTTTTTTTTTTTTTTTTTTTGACTGGGGCTGAGTTTGAACCCACCACCTCCAGCAGTATATAGGGCCAGCCCCCTACCCCTTTGAGCCACAGGCACTGCTCCGACCTGTCTCTTATAGGAACTCCTGTGATGGCACTTGGGGACCATTCTGATAATCCAGAGTAGTCTTCCCATCACAACATCCCTCATGTAATCACACTTGCAAAGACACTTTTTCCCAATAAGATGACATGTACATAGACCTTTGATATGATATTAGAAACACCATATTTACAACGAAATAATTGCAATGTATATATCTGGCAAAAGATTTATATATAGAAATAGAAAGAGCTTACACTGGGGGCAGAACACAATTGTAGGAAGGACTATACCTAACAACTGCAAACAGTATAACCTAGCAGCCTAATTCTTTGTACCCTCAATGAATCTGAAACAGTAAAAAAAAGAACTTACATCACAGTAATTAGCAACAAACAATCCAAAAGATAGACATAGTGTTGGAAAAGTCATTTACCAAAAGTTTATCAGTTCATGGTCCCCATCATTACTCATCAAGGAATTGCAGATTAAAACATCAATGAAAAATACATTATCGGGATGGCATGTGTGGCTCAATGGAATAGGGTGCCAGCTCCATGTACCAGAGGTGGTGGGTTCAAACCCAGCCCCAGCCAAAACTGCAAAAAAAAAGCCTAACAATACAAAGATGAAGATGTGGATCAAGAACTTTCATATATTTCAGGTAAGAACACAACATAACATAACCATATCACACGTTTGGCATTTCCTTATATGGTTAAACATCAACTAACCCTATGGCCCAGACACTCTCGTCCTAATATAAGCCATAGAAAATGAAAACATGTGATTACACAATCTTGTATGTGAATGCTCAAAACAAATATATCTATATTAGACATTTTATGGATGATCTGCTACAAATGAAGGGATAATCAGACAAGAAGATTTATACAGGGGCATACTACTCAGCAATGAAAAGAAGTAAACTGTGGATATGTCCTATACCACAGAGTAATCTAAAAATTGTCATGCTGAGCAAAGTAAGCCAGACACAAAATACATATGCGGTATGATTTTATTTATGCACAACTAAACAAGGAAAATTGTCAGAAACCAGGTTAGTTATTGTCTGGGCCTTGGGGTTGGAAGACTGATGGAAAGAGGACACAAGGAAACACTGGGAAGACGCAATGTTTTATGTCTTTACTGTAGGTGTAGTTATGTGAGTTGTAAAATAAACAGAATACATGGAAATACACTTAAGAATGTGTATTTCATTGTATATATTAATAAAGTTGGTATAAAATACCTTTCATAATGGTATCTAAGCTCAAAATATTTAGAGAAGAAGTGAATGCCAGATGTTCAGGACATCTACACTAAACATTAAAAAGAATTGCTGAAAGAAATTAATGAAGACCAAAATAAATGAAAATAATGCCATTGTAATGGTTCCGAAAACTCAGTATTTTTAAGATGTTAGTTGTTTTTGCTCCTATTTCTTGTTATTTTAAAAACTATCAGTAGATTCAATGCAATCCAAAACAAAATGCCAGCTTAATTTTTGTAGAAATTGACAAGATAATAAATTTCAAATGAGAAAGCAATGAGCCTAAATGAGACTAAAATGAGCCAAAACAATTATGAGAAAGAAAGAACACAGTTGGAGGATTTCCTACTATGTGTGTTCAAGATGTTCTACACAGCTATGATAATTAGGAAAACATGATATTGGTTAAAAGAAAGAGAAATAGATCAATCGGACTAAATAGAATATAGAGGTTGACCCAAATATTATACAATGAATTGATTTTTAACAAATATACCCAACTAATAAAATAGGGAAAAATAAATTTAAAATATAGAGAAAAATAGTGCTGGATTTAATTTTTAAAAAATGGTGCTGAAAGAACTCAATATCCATATTAAGAAAAATGCATCTGGGGCAGCATCTGTGATTCAAAGGAGGAGGACACTGGCCCCATATGCGAGAGGTGGTGAGTTCAAACCCAGCTCTGGCCAAAACCTACAAAAATAAATAATTAAATAAAAAATAAAAATGCATCTCTGTCCCCTTTCTCACACTGTACATACATTTTAAGGAAGATTATAAGGAAGATCATAGATCTAAATGCAAAAATTAGGTATATACATAGCTTCTCCTAGAAAACATTGGAAAATATCTTTGAGAATTTATGTTAGCCAAGAATTATTTTCTTTATATAAGATACAGAAAAAACTAATCATAAAATAAATAAATAAATTAGACATAATCAGAATTTAAAACTTGTGCTAGTCCAAAAGTTACTACTTAGAAAACCAACTGCCAAGCCACAGACCAGGAGAAGATTTTGCCACAGATGAATCTAACAAGGGACTTTCATTCTTGTATAGAACATGAGGAATTGCTTCAGCTCTGTAATATATAAGAAAACAATTCAATTAAAACAGTGAGCAAAATATTTGAGTAAATACGTCACATGAATGAACAATATGCATAGGAAAAATGTTAATTAATCACCAGGTAAATGAATTAAAGGCACAAGGATGTGTTTTTATATGCCCACTGGTATGCCTAAAACTCAAAAAGATGGCCCTAAATATTAACAAGGATATAGAGAAATCAAAGTTCTGGTAAAATAGAGATCGGATTGTAAAATCATCAACCATTCTGGAAAACCCTTTGGGATTTTGGTAAGTTAAACACAGTCTTGTGAGGCAGCAGTTCCCTCTGTGGCTATGACAGAAATTAAAATATATGTCCAAAAATGTCTTTTTCAAGAACTTCCTAAGCAGCCTTATCCATAGCCCAAAACGGCAAACAACTCAATATTCATCAGTGGAATTGTGTATTCTTTGAATGAAATACTTTTTCTCAATATATAGGAATGAACTACAAATAAACGTAATCACACGGAAGAATCTCCCAAACATAATGCTGAGGAAAATAAGATACACAAATATCATACATTGTATGATTTCAATTAAGTAATTCACAATATTAAGCAGAACTGATCTCTGGTGATGGCCCTGCCTTATGTCACCAAAGAGCCCTATCAGAACTGGTCTGATTCTCTGAGGTGGCAGGGGCTGTGGGTTTGCAAAGGATCAAAAAGCAGCTTTCTGGGGGTTAAGTAGCCTGATATCTTGATGGGGATGATGGGGATGTATTTGCCACAATTCATAAAGCCATACTTTTAATGTCTGGATTTTGACTAGATGTAATCTATCGTACTTTTTGTAACATACATGTATAAGGTAAATTTTAAGATTCCATTCCTTTCCCCTGGGCAATTCCTGGACACCAACATTAGGACGGGCAAGTAAAAGCTATGAGGGGAGTTGAAACAGCACCACTCTTGTAATGATACTGTTATCAAAGAAACACTCAAATACAACTTCAAAGTTACAGCCTGGCTCAGGACAGCCAGGAAATAGCATCCTCAGGCCGGGCACCCTGGTGTGCAGTAATCAGAGGCAAGATGGTTCATTCCTAGCACAGGGCTGAAAAGTAACCCTCAACAAAGTTTTGCTAAATTGAAATGACTTTTTAAAGGACTTTGGAGAAGTAAGGCTGTTATCACTGAAGACTTTGTAAAAGCCCCAGCTGTGAATTAAACAAACTTTTTTTTTTCAAGAGACATGAAACTTTTCAGTTTTCAACAAACTTATAGTTACTAATAATCCCTTAAGATATTGTCGATAGTACTGTTTTAGAAAATATGCATGAGCTTATCCTCAATAAATATTCATCTAGTTACTATAGATGGATAAAGTTATGCAGGAAATCATTAAGAATTACACAGTTACAAGACGGCTTAGATGAGGCCAAAAATAGAATTGTAAATGTAAGAAATAGAAACGTAAGACATGTGTTTTAGGAGATTATTTTAATCCCATAGTCAACTTCTGAAAGTACATAAATTTTTTAGAATTCCCATACCTGTTTTCTTTTCACTATTGCTGTATCTATACCCCACTTCTTTATAACTTGAGTAAAAATCATTGGAGCTGAGATTTATTATGGAACAAACACTATTTCTGATACATTAAGATCTCCTTATTATTACTGCCTATGTCATGTCTTACTTTTCCTATTATTTGTTTTTCTACCTTTACTGTCTTAAAGCTAATCTTTTAACTCCGCTTTCTATTATCTGCATTCAAGCTATATATTAATCACTAAGCAGCAGTACGTTCCCTTAGGCATAGGCCATTTTTCCATTTCTTTCTTCTCTAAAATAAGCATAATTTGGGTAACATAATACAAAGTAATGAATAAATAAAAGTTTAAATGATACATAGTTATTTCATTGTAGAATGGATTTTATTTTTCTGAGAAAATAAAAGCCTTATTTTTACTTTGAATAAAGCAATTTTTCTTAGTCGTTAGAGCAGTATCCTAAAAAAGAAAGGGATTAATGGCCTTCAATAAGGAAAACTCCAGAATCGTTCTCTCATTCACTCGCTTCATAAACATTCATTGATAGCTTAGTACGTCTGCCCGGAACACACCCAAGAACAATACTGATAAGAATTTCTGTCCTTTTGGATCTTATATATGAGTCAATCAGAAAATAATTGGCCTCGCCTTCTGTATCTTCTATTGTCTACACCTGGAGCAAAAGGTAACCAAAACTGAGAGAGAAATGCTGAGTTGATCCCAAAATATTTTGTGAAAAATATTCAGTGTACCCACAAGCTAGGGAAATAACTAATACTTCCAGAATTTATAAACAATAGGGATGGACATGAATGAAACTTTTAACCAGGGATTTATACTTGATCAAAGTAAATACTTATGCATATTAACTCACAGATTCTGAGGTTTTGTTCACATCTCATACAACAAAGTTACCATCTAATAATCATTAAAGGTAGCTTGACAAAGAATGAAAAACAATGAAATTAAAAAATCTGTAAGAATATGTCATTAGGGTTTAGATCATTGACTGATAAAAATAGAATGCTCACATAATCTAGAATCTAGATGATAGCCTGATAGAAAATTCCATGATCTGGCTCAGCACCTGTAGCTCAGCAGGGTGCCAGGCCACATACACTGGAGCTGGTGGGTTCGAATCCAGCCCAGGCCTGCCAAACAACAATGAAAACTATAACCAAAAAATAGCTGGGCTTTGGGGCAGGCATCTGTAGTCCCAGCTATTTGGGAGGCTGAGGCAAGTGAATCACTAAAGCTCAAGAGTTTGAGATTGCCATGAGCTGTGACGCCATAGCAATCATATCTACCGAGGGTGATAGCTTGAGACTGTGTCTCAAAAAAAAGAAAGAAGGAAAAAGAAAATTTCAGTTTCACTTATGTACAAATGATCTAGTTTTTAATATAAATTAATATGTTAGTTACATTTAAATATTGCTAAGATATTTGCATTTCTTTTTAAAAATAATTTGAAGAGGCTTATTCTCAGCCAAATTTGAAGAACAAGCTAAAACATAAACAAAAAGCCTTGATTCCTGTCCACAGTCCAAAATCTAGGAAACAAAATAAAAACAATGAAAAAGATATTTCCTTATGGATAAATTACCAAATACAATTGAACTTCCCTTATTATGTAATAATGAGTAATAATACCACTGTGAAGGTTTCAATGAAATATCTACCAAAATGCAGATGAGGTTATATTCCCAATTTCTTCTATTTTCCTAAGAATTAGCCTGGTGTTCTTATGGCAGCACTTATGTGTGTTCCTCTCACTTACTCTCATTCTCAGAGTATTTTCTCCAATATTTATCATAGGATCTCTCATTCATAGAAACACAAAATAGCACAGCCACTTTGGAAGACAATTTTGCTATTTTTTGGTGAAGTTACACAACCATGGTGCATGACAGGATAAAATACTTTTAATTCACAAGGTATCAGTTCATGCAAAATATAGATGGATATAAATATATTTTACTAAGTATAGAAAAAAAGACCAAAAAGGTACATATGGGATGATTCTGTTATATAATGTTTGGATAAGGCAAAACCATAGTGATAGAAAACTCATAGATTGATAGGGGTTAGGGGAGGGCCGAAGGTATGAAAAGGGGAAGCATACGGAAACTTCTAGGGCAGTAGAACTAATCTACAGGTACTATAGCGAAAGATGCATTTCTGCAATAATCAAAATCTTAAAACTCTACAACGCAAACATTAAACTTTATTGTATGCATTACATTTGGGAGATTCCATTTATATATATATATATATATATATAAAATCTTAGTCTAAAAAATTAGAATGACATCAGACAATTTCCAACTAAGGAATATTCCACAATATACCTGGCCAGAACTTCTCGAAACTGCCAAGGTCATCAAAAATGGAAAGTCTAAGAAAGCACCACAGCCAAGAGAAGTCTAAGGACACAAAAGAAATAGGATTTTGAAGCAAAAAGAACAGCCAGTAAAAACTAAGGAAATATGAATAAAGCCCGTATCCATGTGTCAATATTATTTAATTAACCGTAACGAATGTACCTTCCCAATGGAGACAATAATGATGGAGGAAATTTGGTATGGAGTATGAAGGCTATATCTGTAGAATCTCTGCAATTTTTCTTTTCTAAATTGGAGGGGGAAGGTTTTTAATATAATAGGAGAGCTGATTCAGAGGAGCTGCCTCATGGATCTTAACCTTTATTCAATTTTTATTCCTTGTTTGGTTTTGGTAGTGGGTTGATTTCTTTGCTCATTTGTTAGTTTGGTGGTGTAGTAGTTACTAAGATCAGGTTTTATACCTCAGAATTTATTACATTATCTGCTATTCTCAATTTTTGAACCTGCCTTTAAGCAAAGGTTTGATTCAAAGTTCATGATTGGTAAAGTACAAGTTTTCATAGTATCCAAACTGAAAATGCTCTGTCCATTCATTCAGCAAGAGTTCAAATTATGCATAAACACATAAAACGTCCCTCGGCATTATTGTTGTTAATTACAGAATGTATAACATACATGGACTTGGGGGATAAAAATGCATCTACATGACGTATGTCAGGGTAAATTCCTTTCAGGTACTGAAAGAATTGGGCAGCCCTATGAGTATACATGGGATTAGATCTATTAACCTATTCATACTGGAAAGTGATCTATAACCTTCGAAATTTCTCTGGTCACCAGGTCACCTCTGGAGAGGCTCTGCCTGGTATCCTTGCTAAGAAAATACAAGGGTTATGAGGCTTGTTGGTGTGAGAACAAAGAGGATAAGTACCTGTGAAAAACCCAGGCCTACTCAGGATACAACTACATTTTCTTCCCCAGGAATTCTTGCTGAAAAAATGAGCAGGGTGAGTTCATGTACCTTTTCAGTCCTGGCATCAGTAAACAGTTTCTCTAATCCTCTACTCTTCCTCCGAGTGTCCATGAAGCCAGAATAATCCGTTTAGAATAACCAGAGGGTTTCAACTGCGTGTTTATGGGAAACCTCTTTGGAGCTTCTAAAATTTTGAATACCTAAGCCCCAATGCAGGGCCTGTTAAATCAGAACTTCTGTGTGGGATAAGGCAAAGGCATCAAAAATTGTTAAAACTGACACAATTATAAGAAAGACTTTAACAAATGCCATCAGTATAACCTAATTCTTTGTACCCTCAATGAATCCCAAACAATTTTAAAAAATTGTTGAAATCTCCCAGGTGATTCTAGCGTAGTCTTGACTGAAAGCCATTGCAGTTGATAAAATATACACCCCTATAAACTGTTACCTTCTGGAAGTGAAGATGCCTGTGTGGGAAATGCATAGGGGTTTGTCATATCCTAATGTTAAGCCTTTGCAATTCTTAATTTTAAAAGAAAAAGTTCAATAATAAAATGGAAAAGCAAAACCCAAATGCACATGAAAATCAGAGAAAATGATCTTCAGGAACAGTTTAAGACAAATGACCTTAAAAATGCTTACATTTAAAATTGCTCCACCTCTATTTTTCTTTCTTTTTTCTTATTTCTTGACATAATTAGTCCGAGTAGGCAGCACAGGCACATTTCTAACTTCTAAAAGAGTAAAAATTAATCAGGGCTTGAGTCACTGAGCCAAGAAGAGAATCTGGAGAAGTAAAAGGGACACAATACTAAATATTTTTAAATCGTGAAGATTAGAACACATCCCTCAGGTACTCTATGTGCTCCACAACCCCAACATCACTTATATCATGGTGCCCCTAAATGTAAAAATTATAGTTCCTTATGAGAATAATAAAAATAGCCTCAGATATAGGATGTCAGAAAGCACCAAGCAATACCAAAGATCTAAGTAGAAATGAAAGCCTCAGATCTCTAAGATACTTAGTATTAAAGCAGGAGGAAAGGAAATGATGATGACATTCAAATGTAAGCAGAGTGGGAGAATGAGAATTTTTAATGGTTTTTATAATCCTTTGCAAGTGTGACAATTTGATTCTATGCACTTTGCGGCACTGCTCTAATCCAGATGTGACTTTTTCTATGGTTTTTTCTTAAAGAAATGAGTATGATTGAATAGGCAGTGAATAGAGGCTCTAAATGAACCCGTCTTCTCAAACGCAGCTTATAGACGACAACAAAGCCTATAAATATGTATATCTTAGTATACAGCCAGCTTTTTCTTTTTCTTCTTTTTTGAGTCAGAGTTTCATTTTGTCACACTCAGTAGAGTACTGTGTTGTTATAGTTCACAGCAGCCTCAAACATTTGAGCACAGGTGATCCTCTTGCCTCAGCCTTCTGAGTAGCTGAAACCTCAGGTTCCCACCACAACGCCAGGCTATTTTTAGAGACGGGTTTTGCTCTTGCTCAGGCTGGTCTAGAACTCATAAGCTCAAACAACACACCTTCCTCAGCCTCCCAGAGTGCTAGGATAACAGACGTGAGCCGCCACAGCCAGCCATACCACCATCTTTTTAAGATCAATAGAATTAAGGTAGCACAACCAGTATCAGAAATTTATTAGTTAAAAAAAAAATTTAAATTCACTAACCTAGATATGATATGATAAGCAGAGTATTTTATCAAATCTTCTAATAGATAGATTGGTTCTTTAAATGCAGTATAAGAGAGAAGTTTGGTCCAGAAGAGAGCAACTAATTATCTGTAAACTCACAAAGATCTTTAAATTTTCAAAGTAAATGGTTCTCAGGGGGACACTCACCCTTCTAGCTCCAGATGTTCCAAAAACGTAACAAACTGAAATTATTCAAGAGACTCCTGAGATATATGGTAAATTTAGGTTAATATCAGTTTAGGAAAAATCTCACTGGGAAAGACTTCCCTTCTCTCTAGTTAGTAGAGATTATATTTAATCAGTTATAAAATACCTGGGAGAATAAAATACATTTTCTTCCTCTTTGATGTGTTAGGCTGTAATTTTTCTACCAAGAACATACCAAGCTTATTGTCCACTTCAGGCCAATGTCTAGCTCTCAGTAAAAGTGTAATGACTATATCAACCACTAGAAAACAATATAGTTCTCAAACAATCTGAAACTCAGCAGTTTAACAATAAGAAATTATAATGTATTTACTATATACCGAGCACAGTGCTAGCAGTGCTAGGTTTGGGGGACACAAAGCTGAATACAAGTTTCCTCAACACATTTCAGAGGTAAATTGCCATAAGTATTTGTAGTGTTACCAGAATTTCTTCTTCAGCAGGTCCTTGGTCTCTGGGATTGAAAGAATGAACCCACTTACCACAGATCAGTGGTAAGACAGGATTTATTTTCTAGAAAAGAATACAGAAAAAGCATCAGAGCTCCTGGCAGAGGGAAAGATTTAATTCAGAAAATCTTTGCCTAGGTCCCTTGTCTAGGGGTATAAATATAGCCTAACAAATGAAGGGATACAATCCCTCTGCTAGGGACAAAGTATCAGTGCGTTCCTAGGCCTCGGAAACTTATATAAAATTGACTAGACCTAGGAAATGGGGGGTTCCAGTTTAGCTGCACAAGCTCAAGGGGAGGGAAACAGGGGGGTGGGGAGTGTGGCAGTACTCTGGAGCTCCCTGAACTGGCAACCTGGAGTGTCCCCCAAGCAGTTGTTCGTCCCCTCCAGCCACTAGAGCCACCTACGGCCCCTCTGCCTATCCTTCAATCTGCTGGTTCCTTTACCCACCTGCTGTACCAAAACCACTGGGGCAGAGACACAGAAGGCAAGGCAGGTCTTTCTGGCAGTTCCACTGCTTCCAGGGACACCACCACCCTGTGTCAATAATGTTTCATGATGAATGCAAGCTGATGGCATTAAAGAGATACATGTGGCTAATATCGATAGAAGCGCAATATATTTCTACCTAATTCTGAAATGTACAATTGAGAAAATGTCTTCTTATAAGAGATCTAATCCCAATGTCAATATAATGTGCAAATTAAAAAATAATAATACATAAAAAACAAGCTACTGAGTTCCAATTCTAAATCGTGTCTTTTTTTTCTTAATTTTATGCAAAGAATTTTTATTTATGTGTGTACAATATGTTCATCCAATCAGAATAGCTGTCTGAGTGTGACCTCTGTGACCTCTACCTTGATGATCTAGACCTCTGTGTAGACAGTGAATTGTGTTTCTTAGTATTTCTCAACTACACTTTCTTAATCTGTGAAGAGGGGAGATACTAATATGTGTCTTGTAGGGTCATTCTCATAATGATATAAGGTAATTTAAATATGGAATAGATTAAACACTGAATAAAAACTACCATTATGAATTATAGTCAATGGTAGGACCAGGCTTTGACAACAGGAAAGTTCTATGGTAATGATTGCTTTGTATGTAGGAGAATCAGTTTCAGGAATGTTTATAGAGCAATTTACATGAGACCGAGAAAAAGAGATGATGCGTGTCAAAGATGGATATGACCATGGCCCTGGACATATTATATCAAGTGGTGAAAACTGATGCAGCTTATGGGGTACCTAAGGCTTCACCAGGCCCTTGGCTGCTCATTGTTATTACTATTTTATGTTACAGCTTCATAACAAGGGAGGAAAATATGTCATGCCAAACTCTGCCAGTTGCCAAATTTTCCAACTTTGTAGAATTCTGGAAAGAAAACTGGTCATGAATGTAAGAATAGCTTCCCTTACACTTCTGAGTAATTTAAATGAAAATTCTAAGAAATATGAGAAGGCTCAGTAGTAATCTCATTACCATCACTCATTCATTCATTCACTCACTTATTAGCTCCTTTGTTTATTCACATATAAAAGAGTAGTAACGTGTAAGAGGAGCATTAATCAAAAAGCACATGTCTTCCTTTAAAATATCACATCAAAGATATTATAATAACCAAATTAAAACCTGATGCACAACCAAATTCTCTTTAACCCCTCTGCTAGAACAGAGAAAAAAACAAAAAGCCTGCTGAGTTGTTTTTTTTTTCCTGAAAACTGGAAAAAGACAATGGTAAGCCTTTGTCAGTCAACAGGTGATTCTATCATGACCTTGTGCGGTTGTGTTTAGTGGAAAGCAATAGCAGGGAAGTTTAAATTAAACTGAAGTTGATTTTCTTGAACATTTCTTGAGCGTTCATAATTAAATGTACTTGGTATGACGGAGGGAAGAGCAAAACTTTGTCAGAACACACAAATTGCAATTTCAAGTTAGACCCACTCTGCAGACACAGATGTATCTATGTGTGTGCTGTGTAGTGCAGGGATGACTCTTGTAGTTTGCAGCCCTACAAAAATACATTACCAGTCACCCTACAGTGGTACAATAATCATTCTGCCCCAGGTCTTTACATAGCTACCTGCTGATTATATACAAGGTCGGACAATAAAGTTCTCAAACTCATCCTAGAAAAAGTATTGCATACCTCATTGGTGAATATCATTGTAGTCACCAGATGGCCCAGGGGAATATTCAAAGGTGACCTTAGTGATATTCAGCAATGAGGTACGTGGCACTTTTTCTAAGATGAGTTTGCAAACTTAGTTGTCCGACCTTGCATTTTAATTTTAACTTGTCTCATTGCCTTGCCATTAGTTTCTCAGCCCCATCACTCAGGCAATGAATTCCTGAGAATTACCAGCTTTGCCACCATCGCCAACAAATAGTTGCACCCTGTATTTCCCAACAATTTATAAGCTCACTGTACTATTCATGGTACACGTTTGTCCTCTGAGTTCCCTACTCTGAAATAACAAGATCCGAGTCCAGTGGGAGCAGCATCTGTGAGCCTGGGACTTCTGTGACGGTTTCCTCTGTTGCCTGGGCATCTTGTTAGTGCAATGCTTGAATCTGCACTGTAAGAGCAGCGCCCCGGCTGCTGTCATTCTCGGTTATCTAGGGCTCTGGCTATGTCAGATCAACTCACAGAAAATGTCTCTGACCTCCATTTTTTTTATCCAGAGGCAAAACATTTTAACAACAAACAAACAAACAAAAAAAATACACAACCAATTATTTGAAATCTTTCCAACGTCTCATAGGGCAGGATCAATTGTCCTTTCAGACTCAGAAAAGAGCGGAACTAAGAAAGCTAAGATAGTCAGGTCTGAGCAAAACTAACATTCAGAGGAGAAGGCCCAATTAGGATGACTGTAGGAAAGGAATACAAGATATCACAGGAGCAGGTATTTTATTATTTATTTATTTATCCTGTATTAAATCACAACTGTATACATTAATGCCTTTATGGGGTACAAAGTGCTGATCTTTTTTTTTTTTTTTTGGCAGTTTTTGCAGTTTTGGCTGGGGCTGGGTTAGAACCCGCCACCTCTGGCATATGGGGCCGGCGCCCTACTCCTTTGAGCCACAGGTGCCGCCCCAATGTGCTGATTCCATATACAACGTGAAATGCTTACATCGCAGCAGGGATTTTAGCTTATTTTTTTTCTTTTTAATTTGAAACTAAGAGGGAAATTTTACAAGTAAAATTTCCATTGTAATCCACAGTTCAGTGAGTTGTTTTTTTTTTTTTACGCATATTTCCCCTCACAAAACAGAGACCATGTCGATAGGTGTGTGAGGAATAAAAGTGTGACAGGAATTTCTTTAAATTTAGCAAGAAACAGATGGGAATGCCTTTCAGAGATTTAAGTAAACTTTTGTTTATCAAAGTTTTAGCTAATTTGGAGAGTAGTTATTTTTTGTTAGATGTGTTTTGAGACTGGATAAAGTTAAATTAAATGTTTAAATTTGTGTAAGGCAGGATGTGACAACAAGCAAATGCCTCCTAAGTGTTAGTTCTCAAACATGCCCACATTTAGGAACCACTGGGGAGGTTTAGAAATCTGGGCAGGGGTTTGCACCTGAAATTTCAGTTTACTCGGTATGGAGTAATGCATGGACATATGGGCTTTTTAAAATCAGATGTTCTACTATGCAATAAAATGTTTCATTTAAGAAATTTTTAATATACTCCTATGTTAACTCAAATAGCACAAAAGAAGAAATTAGATAATATGATTATGGAACAGTTCTTGGCCTGAAAGACAAAGAGTTTGTGAACACAAAATAATTTGCCACACATAGACCAATAAGTTTGTTAGGAGCAGTAAACAATCAGCAATTAACTATTCAGAAGGGTCTTGTAGCAGGGACTTTAGTAATGGAATGGATTTATAGGCTTAGAAGTTAGAATGTTTCAAAAAACATTCTAAATATGCCTATATACATTTCGTATGCATTCAGATACTAATAATTATATGATGTTTAATTATTTTGTGCCATTATGAGAAAAGATATTATCAATTAAATTATCATTCATCATCAGTTGTAAGATGTATCCAATTTTAAAAAGATTGAACATGAAAAATGATGAGGCCTAGAACGAGTAATAACTGTAGTGTTGGCTTTGGAGGTCAGCCACCAAGGAAAATAATTCAATTTTCCTTAGCATTGGGAAGATGTGCACAAGACTAATGAACATGAAGCCAAAAATAATTATGTGGAATCATAGTTGTCCGTTCCACTGTGACGTTCTAAAAACAAAAAAAAACAAAAATACTGATGTCTACATAAAATTAAAGTGCTTTATATGACACTAGTTAGAGAAATAATATATGTTATGTGGATACAATTATTTCTCTGATTATCTTTTGAGAGAATATATAAATTGTGACATTTTCTTTTATTTGTTTGAGACAGAGTCTCTGTTGCCCAGGGAAGAGTGCCATGGCATCAACCTACTGCCCAACAACCTTAACCCTTCTGGGTTCAAGTAATCCTCCTGCCTCTGAGTAGCTAGGACTGTAGGCGTTCACCATAATGCCCAGCTCATTTTTCTATTTCCTTTTTTATTTCAGATTAATATAAGGATGCATACAATTAGGTTACATTGTTTGCATTTGCTGGGAAAAGTCCCAGTTGTATTTGCGTTCTTCACCCAGGAGAGGTGCCATATACCTCTACATTGTACCTGTTTTGTGGGATGAGTCCCTTTCTGTCTTCCCTCTTCCCTACTACTTGAAGTTAATTGTGTTTTTCTTCTTGTGTTGGCCAGTAGTTGTTCATCTACTAATTTCAAATTAGTATTAAGTACATGGGGTGCTTGTTTTTCCATTCTTGAGATACTTTACTAAGGAGAATGTTCTTCAACTCCATCCAGGTAAGTACAAAAGACATAAAGGCTCCATCTTTTAACAGGGTCTTACTCTTGCTCAGGCTAGTCTGGAACTCCTGAGCTGAAGGGAGCCATCTACATTGGCTGCCCAGAATGCTAAGATTACAGGAGTGAGCCACTGTACCCAACCTTTAGCTTTTATTTGTTCTTTCTTTTTATTCATTTATTTTTATCGTTTGGATGTGTTGAGGGTACAAGCAGCGGTACTCAACCTGTGAGTCGCGACCCACAGGAACTGTATTAAAGGGCCACGGTTTTAGGAAAGTTGAGAACCACTGAAAAGAATTAGGTCATACTGATTGCATTTGTTAGATAAAGTCCCTCATATAATGTCTCCCGTCCTCAAGAGGTGTGTCACCCCACGCCCCACACTCATCCCCTCTCCCGCTTGCTCATTCCCCTAACCCTCCCTTGTATTGGTTCATCTACTGCTTTCATATTAGAATTGAGTACCTTGGCTTCTTGCTTCTCCATTCTCGCAATACTTTACTAAGAAGAATGTGTTCCACTTCCATCCAGGTTAATACAAAGGATGTAAAGTCTTCAACTTTTTAATGGCTGAGTAGTATTCCATGGTGTACATATACCAAAGCTTATTGGTACATATACCAAGCCATTCTGGATTGGTGGACCTTTAGGCAGTTTCCACATTATGGTGATTGTAAATTGAGCTGTGATAGACAGTCTAGTACAAATGTCCTGAAGATAAAAGCATTTTTTTTTTCTTCTGGGTAGATGCCCAGTAATGAAATTACAGAATCAAATGAGAGGTCTAATTTGACTTCTTTGAGGATTTTCCATACTTACTTCCAAAAAGATTGTTTTCGTTTGCAGTTCCACCAGCAGTGTAAAGTGTTCCCCTCTCTCCACATCCACACCCGCATCTGCAGCTTTGAGACTTTATGATGTGGGCTAATCTCACAAGTGATTTATTATCTAGGTTATATCTAAGGGAGGTTTTGATTTGCATTTCTCTGATGACTTGGGAAGATGAACCTTTTTGCCTATGTTTATTAGCAATTCATCTGTCTTCTTTAGAGAAGTTTCTATTCATGTCTCTTGCCCTGTGATATATGGGATTGTTGTGTCTTTTTTTCTTGATGAATTTGTGTTCTCTATAGATCCTAGTTATCAAGCTTTTGTCTGATTCATAATATACAAATATCTTTTCCCATCCAAAGATTGTCTATTTGCCTTGGTTGTTGTCTTCTTACTGTACAGAAGTTTTCCAGTTTAATTAAGTCCCATTTGTTTATTTTGTATTGATGTTTCAATTGCCACAGAAGTCTTCTTCATAAAATCTTTCTGCAGGCCAATATCTGCAAGTGTTGTTCCCACACTTTCTTTGAGCATTTTTAATGTTTCATGCCACATATTTAGGTCTTTTATTTTGAATCAATTGTTGAGGGGAGAAAGGTGCAGGTCTAGTTTCATTCTTTTACATGTGTATATCCAGGTTTCCCAGCACCATTTATTGAATAGGAAATCTTTCCCCCAGTGTATGTTCTTGTTTGGTTTATCAAAGAAGCCACAACAAACTATTTCATAAGATGAATGGAATTCCACCAAACTTATTCTCCAGGATTACTTACATTTAAATCACCACTTTCTCTAAAATTAAAAACATATACTGAGTATAATATCATATCATCAGCAAAGAGGGAGAGTTTGACCTCCTCTGCTTCCATTGGGATGCCCTTTATTTCCTTGTCTTGTCTGATTTTATTTGCTAGAACTTCAGTACTATGTTGAATAGTAGTGGCCATAGAAAACAATCTTGTCTGGTTCCAATTCTAAATGGAAAAGCTTCCATGTGGCTGTAAGATGTTAGTTTCCTCTCCTGGTTTCCTATCTGGTTCCAAATGTCTATGTCTCTATTTTTGTGCCAATAGCATACTGTTTTGGTCACTATGGCCTTGTAGTACAGCCTAAAATCTGGTAGGCTGGTGCTCCCAGCTTTGTTTTTATTACTAAGAATTGCCTTAACCATACAGGATTTTTTCTGGTTCCATACAAAATGAAAAATTATGTTTTCTAAGTCTTGAAAGTATGTTGTTGGTATTTTACTAGAGATAGCGTTGAATCTATAGATTGCCTTGGGAAGTATAAACACTTTAATAATGTGGATTCTTCCTAAGAAGAATCCATGAACACAGTATGTTCTTCCATGAGCACAGTCTGTTCTTCCATTTGTTAATATCTTCTGCTATTTCTTTATTTCTTTTCTTAGGGTTTCATAATTTTCTTTATAGAGGTCCTTCACCTGTTTTGTCAGGTATATTCCTAGATATTTCATTTTCTTTGAAGATACTATGAAGGATATCGTGTCCTTAATTAGCTTCTCTTATTGGCTGTTGTTGCTATATACAAAGGCTACTGATTTGTAGACATTGATTTTACATCCTGAGACATTACTGTATTTTTTTTTATCGCTTCCAAGAGTCTTGTCTTATGATAGAGTCTTTGGGGTTCTCTAAGTGAATAATTTCACTAGTGAATATAAATGCAAAAATTCTCAACAAAATCCTAGTCAGTAAATGACAGCTTCTTATCAAAAAATTCATACATCATGATCAAGTAGATTTCATCCCATTGATGTAAGGTTGGTTTAATATACGTAAGTCCATAACCATTATTCACCATATCAACAGAATCAAAACAAAGACCATATGATCCTCTCAATAAATGCAGAAAAAGCATACAATAAAATCCAGTATCCTTTCTAATTAGAACACTGAAGAATATAAGCATTGGTGGCACATTTCTAAAATTGATCGAAGCCATCTATGACAAACTCACAGCTAATATTTTACTGAATGGAGTAAAACGGAAAGCTTTTCCATTTAGAATTGGAACCAGTCAACATTGTTTTCTATGGCCACTACTATTCAACATAGTACTAGAAATTCTAGCCCCCAAAATCAGGCAAACAAGGAAATAAAGGGCATCCAAATGGAAGCAGAGGAGGTCAAACTCTCCCTCTGTGTTGATGATCTGATATTATACTCAGTATATTTTTTTAATTTTAGAGAAAGTGGTGATTTAAATGTAAGTAATCCTGGAGAATAAGTTTGGTGGAATTCCATTCATCTTATTAGGAGATAGTTTGTTGTGTAGCTTTATCCTTTGTGCCATTGTGGAAGCTAAGCTCTGGCCTTTGGCTTCTCGGTGTTTACTTTGGTGGTGGTCCATTGTGGTGTTCAGTATTGAGAATAGGTCTAAATATTTCCTGTAGAGCTGGCCTCATTGTGGCAAATTTCCTCAGTGCTTATATATCCACAAAAGATTTGATTTCTCCATCAATTTTGAAGCTAAGTTTAGCAGGATACAGGTTTCTGGGCTGCAAATGATTTTTTTTTTTTTTTAAGGATATTGAAGGTAGATGAACATGCTCTTCTGGCTTGGAAAGTTTCAGTTGAAAAGTCTGCTTCCATCCTGATGACTCTTCTCCTATGGGTCAATTGGTGCTTACTCCTAACTACTTGCAGAATTTTTTCATTCATCTTGACTTTAGACAGGTTCATTATAATCTGTTAGAGTTGAGATGACCTGAGATTTGATATCTGTCTGAAATGAGTGTGTCAGGATTTTAAGTAAAATTTGGGAAGTTTTTATTATAGTCTCCAATAGGGCTTCCATACCTTTGGGACAATCTTCTTCCCCTTCAGGGATTCCTATTACCCATATGTTTGAATGCTGTATGGAGTCTCATAGTTCTCTAAGCGCCTGCTCTGATTTCACTCTCTTCTTTTCTGACTCTGTAACTATCTGGGTTAAACTTGAAAAATTTATCCTCTAGCTCTTTCTTCTCCATGGTCTAACCTATTTTTGATAATTTTCTACTGCATCTTTACATTCCTAATTGTCTCTTTCATTTCCTTAAGTTCTGCCATATCCTTTCTATATTCTACATATCTCTTGTCCTACTTTTGGGTCTTTCTTTCCATTTTTCTCATCCAATCATTTTGTTGTCTTTATTGTCCATATTTTAAATTCCCTTTATGCCAAATCCATTAAGTGTTTGTGGGTGGAGTCTTCTGCAGTAGCTTCCCCACAGACCTTTGGGGGAGATGCTCTGTTTTGGTTTTTCACATTGCCTGCATTTTTCTGTTGGTTCCTCCTCATGTGTTCTTTCTACTTGTTGACCGCCTTGTCCTCCTTTTTCCTTTTCACTTCTTCCTTTGGTTCAAATTACTTTGTCTTAGAGCTTGGGTCTTAAAGTGGCCTCAGTCTAAGCAACTCTTCCTCATGGCCAAACCCTGGAGTCTTTGCTCTTGATGACAATATATTACGATATGTCACAAGGACACCAGATGGTGCTGGTTTGTTTGTTTGTTTATTTGTTTTTAAGGAGACAGAGAAATACAGCAAGCAACTTCTATGGTCCTTATTTTTAATTTAGTTGACTTTGGTGATCACCTGATTGTTTCCTCAGCATTCAGACCCAGTCAGGTTGGGATCTTAAAGCTCATAAGAATCCTTGAGGGTCAGGTGTCACAGTGCCCCCTGACTCCAGTGTCCTTGGGATATGGGAGTCCCTCAGCCTATCCCAAGAGTGGAATTCAGATCCTCACAGGCAGAATTATGATGACTATGCTTTAGGCTCCTGCTAAGACCTTCTCACAACCTTCCCACCATTGCAGCCCTCTGGTCATGGAGCTTTTCTCAGTATGGCTACCTCTCCAACCACCAAACCTCTGGCAAATCCACTCCAACCAGCATTCAAATCTGGTTGCCATGTACTGTTGAGTCTGCCCATTCTTCCAAGCTTTTCACTCAACATGCAGCTTCCCACAACTACTGAAAACTCTGGAAAAGCTTTCCTTCAGGAAAGGCTGATCTCTATGGGGGCCAGCAGATCCCAGCAGGTTGTAATCACTTAGCCAACATGTCAGATTTCCACTGCTCAGGATCATATGCTGAATCCAGCTCACTACCTCCTCATGGTGCTCCCAGAGCTATGACTCTGGCTCAGGTTCCTGCACCAGATATGACTGGGTTCTTTGCTTTTCCCCAGTCATTCTAGGAAAGCTTAGCTGAATGATTTTTCTGGTCTGCCATCTTGCTTCATCTCCCAGCCTTTATCTTTTAAATGTATATAAATATTTTAGATATAACTTACAGTGAAGTCTCTTAGGCAATTTATATATTTGACAACTATGTTTAATTGTACATCATAATGCTAAAAGAAATATGTATAATTTGATAACACTTATAAATACTATTATTAGAAATTATTTATTAATAACTTAATTTTAACAAAATAGAGATATTGACTGCTAGTGTGAATATTACAAAACACATTTACACAAAAACTATACAAAGAACACAATGTTACATTCAAGTTAATAAATATATTGATATTATAAAAACTGGAAAATTGGATTTAGAGATTATAAAGTTGAAAAGTTGCATTTATATGACTGTTAATATTATTGAACAAAATAACTCATAAACTTTATTTAGTATCTATTTTAATTTAGTAAATGAGGTGTTTTTTAATCCTACTTAAGAATTCTTGATATCATTTTACTATGAATAAAAAGAAAAATGTTAATTTTGCCACAACAAAAAGTAAATTCCAAAATAAAATAAATAATAAGTATAACAAAAATGTTAGCAATATGAAGAGTTTGGAGAAAATATATATTAAGGGAAAAAATGAGATCTCCTTCCCCTGTTCCTACTAAAATCTTTCCCTTCTATGTATATACCAAAATCTGGTAAAACTGAGGTTCTGAAGTAAAAGTAGTTGAGGGTAGAGGTTAAGAGTGATGAGGCCAAAACGCGTCTGTTACAATGAATGATATTCGTGTGATGGTCACATTCTTAGCCATGACCCGAACAGTGTCACAAAAACAAAAAACATTTCTACCTCCTTAATATACTGAAATTAAAAAAAAAAGCAGCCTCTATATGGTTTTATACATGTCAGACAGCAGGATTACATGATCACCCTTGTTTCAGACAGTGATGGGAATTTATTGTTTTGGCATTATAATTTCATACTTAATTTTGGATAACTTAAAATTATAGTAGTAAAGTTGTATTTAACTAAAATATCGGTTTTATTCTTAGACTATAGAAGTTTGTTCAGTATTGATGATATCTGCCTTTAACTTTGATTTTGAGTAAATATTTATGTTAGTACTTGGCTGTCTATTTTCTGGCACCTTTATTGTATGTATGCCTATGAGTGCATACAAATACATGTGCGCATTTAATTTTTTGCACATATGTATAAATTTATGTGTATATATCTAAATGTGTATGTTTGTGTTTATGTATATAGGTACTTGTATGGTTTGTGTGTGTGTGTGTATAGAGTGAGAGAGAGAGTTTTCAAATTTTAACGTATTTTAAACTTTTAGTAATATGTATCATCAAGGTGTTATTAATAGATCTGTTATTTCCATCACGTGTACTTCTATTTTAAGTGTTTTATTTTTAGTATCTATTACATTTCTGATGAAGTGTCAATGAAAGAAAAACACAGTAGACTTTGATTTAGAAGGTAAAGAACTTAAAGGTTAAGTTCTTCTTAGAGATCTTATTAGAGTATGTTCACATTGGAGCAATCATCCAATTAAGAATGAGAGTAAGGTTAAAATCCCACGAGGGCAATTATTCAGTCAATTACTCTGGTGTGAGCACAGCCTTCTTTTAAGAAATATAGAACAGCAGCCTCTATCTGAAGGGAACGAGGGTCAGGGCCATCTCCCCAGCAAACAATTCAGAAGATTTAAGTGAGCTGTTCTATAGCCAAGAAAGAATCACCTTTTGAAAAATTGCACTTAAAAGGAAAGTAGCTTAATTAGTACTGGACATCTATCCAAGAACAGAGACTTACCACTGCAGATAAATGGCAATCATGGAGCATCTTACTGTAGGACAGTCATTGGGCAATTTGGCATTCTCATTTATTTCTCAAATCATCCATTCATTTACTCATTTCACTATTCATTAAGTAAGTATGTATTGAGTGTCTTATGAGTGAGAATAAGAATTTAGCTGTAGCCGCCAGTAAATACATCTTAACATGCTGGCCAATGTTGTTCAGGTGTGAGGTAGAATCAGAGATGCAAAGATATGAAATGGTTATTTCCTGCTGCAATGTGAACCTACAGAATCCAAATGATGTTTGGAGTTATGGGTTCACACTGATGTTGACTAATGACCCACCCTTTATGTATTCTGTAGTCTATTGTTTTACCTTATCTTCCCAGCTATTAAATGATGATGCCCGCCTCTGGTCTTTTATATTATAGAAATGAACAAGTAGTAACTCCTGAAGTACCACACATAGGGTTATACTACTAAGTTCCAGGAAAACTTGTTTTGCTCTATAATGACATTAACATTCAAAACAAACAAACGAAAAATGCTAGTGTTGCATTCTTTTTCTTTCCTCACTCACTGGCGTCGGACTTGGCAAGGAGAGGCACATGTAGACTCTTTTTAAAATCATATTCCATGTTCTGTATCACTGAGGATTACATAGAATTAAGTGGATCCATTTCTTTTTTATTAATTTCTTTTTTTAAATTTCAATAGATATAATGGGGGCAAGTGTTTTTGGCTATGTGACTGAACTGTATAATGCTAAACTTGGGGTTTGTAGTGTGCCAATCTCTAGACTAGTGTAATTTTTGTATCCCTCCCTGTTTCTTAGTTTTAATGTCCATTACACCACTTTCTAATCATAGATGGAAGCCTCATGGTCACAAAATGGCTGCTCCAACTCTGAGCTTTGCATTCAAGTTCCAAGGACCAACAAACATATGAAAAAATGTTCAACATCACTAATCATCAGGGAAATGCAAATTAAAACACAAGATACCACCTTACTCCTGTAAGAATGACTACTATTATTAAGAATGACTACTATTATTAAGATGTTGGCATAGATGTAGTGAAAAAGGGCAGCTTATACATGATTGGTAGGAAAGTAAATTAGCACAACCTCTATGGAAAACATTCCAGAGATTTCTCAAAGAACTAAAAGTACACCAACCATTTGATCCAGCAATACTACTACTGGGTATCTACTCAAAGGAAAAGAAATTGTTAGAAAAAACAACAACAACAACAACAACAACAAAAACTGAAGCCAAATGTTTATCACAGTGGATCTATTTCTTAAAGGGGGAAAAATACGAAGTGTTATTATTATTCCTGCACTTCCAAAGCAGTTCCAAGCATGAAGTTCCTATTGACCATTCAACTTTCATTTAAAAGTAGGCTTTGGATTTATTTCAACCTCTTGGGATATAGAACAGGGGGAGAAAAACATGTGTGTTAGCTAGAATACATTTGCCTATTTATGTAAAATTTAATCTTTTTTAAGCTGTTGTCATTCACTGTCCTTCTAGATGGAAATTAAGTTTATTTCTAAAATTATGTAATTTATGAGAATGCAGTTTATAGTAGCATAAATTATAAATTTTAAGTGTCTTTAGACAAAACATTGTTGCATTGTCATTTTGCTATTATATTACTTAATTAGAAGTACTGGTAGCAGTTTAAGTGATGTTTTTCCTGGAATTCTGATAAAAGGAAATTATTAGGTTCTGTATTGATATAGTCAGTTCAATCCTGGTCAGGGATATCTACCCTTTTGTTCTTTTCTGCTGCACAATGGAAGAATGGGAATCATCTTAGGCCACACATTAAATTCACAAACACTAATGAAAGTTGTTGAGGAAAAAATAAAAGTTCCTGAAAACATTTCCCAATATCTGACACTACAGGTAAGCAAAATGGTCCTCAAATAGGTTGGACGCCATTGTGAGAGTATTTAAACTGTCCCAGAATTGTGGTCCTTCCCCAAATTCTTGAAGAAATTTTTTTCCTATAAAGGAAGAAAAGTTAAGACCCTTTTTTCAATAATCTATGATATCAGAATTAAGTCAGAATTGCTTCTTTTATTTTGAAATTTTAACTTCACTCTAGTAAATGATCTCTTGCCTAACTCACTTGTGTCAAAGGGACTTATTTAAATACAATTTCCAATGATGTGCTTGTCTCCTTTTATCTAAATAGAGTAGAATATCACGTATGCAGCACTTTTGAATATGCACAGTATCTTAAAAAATAGCTTTACTTTTTTGCACGTGTACTTTCATGTATATACTCACAAAATATTTTTGTACATTATTCTCCACATATATATCTATAGGTATGGACTCATCTAGACAGCTCAATATATGTGAGAGATACATCATAATATAATGGGTTATATAAGCTACATAATGAATAATGGGTCACATAAGATATTGTCAAAGTTAGAGCTGACAACCTAACTCCTAACATATACCTTCTGTATTAGCTTTCCCTCACTGCTGTACCAACTTACCACAAACTTAATAAATTAAATGCAATATAAAACTGCTATCTTAAATTTCTGTAGGTCACAAGTCTGACGTGGGTCTCATGAGTAAAGACGTTGGCAAAATGGCCTTCTTTTGTATAGCTCTAGGCAGGATCTATTTCCTTGCTTTTCTCCCCTTCTAGAGGATACCCTCATTCCTTGATTTGCAACCTGGACCTCTTCAAAGCCAGCAATATCAATTCAATTTTTCTCACATTATATCTCTCTGAACTTCTCCCTTGAACTTCTCTTTTACTTTTAAGAACCACTGCAATTAAATCTGGTTCATCCAAACAATGATCAACTGCCCATCTTAAGGTCCTTTAGAAAGTACTTTTTGCTATATCAATTGGCATATTCACTGGTTCTAGAAATTAGCACATTGATATTTAGGAGCTCTTATTCTGCCTACCATAACCCCATTGTATGTTTCTGTAGTTGCTATGAAAATTGTATCCTGCTGTGCCTATCCCTCGAGATGATAGGGGTTTGTGTACCTCAGATGAAGACAAGCTCATAACTCTATGTCATCTATTTACTGCTAAATTTCCTTATCCAGCAACCTGAGCTGCCTCCCACAATTTGATGCTTAGAATGCCTCAGCCCATGGCGTTGTCCCAAAAGGTGTAACAAGACTCAACATTCCACTGTGATAACCAACCTCCAATACTCTCTTAATTTTCCCAAACATTTCTGTAATGTATTTTTTCCCAAGTTTCTCCATTATTCATAGTACATATTCCAAATCATATTCACCAGGCCCCAGTTTCTATTCTTATCAACATGATCATGGTCATTGTCATATGTCTCCCAAATGCTTCTCCAATGAAAGACTGTGGCCCAGGTGCTGGGAGAGTGGTCGGCAGACAACATTTAGCTGTAAGTCCCTGATTCAGGAATGGCTGCAAATGCAGGGAGCTGCCTCTGCCAAAGGAATTGCCACTTCTTGGGGTGGCCTATATGCAAATGACTAAATGATATGGGAGTTTTAAGGGGTTTGTCATCTTAGCCCATTTCACAACATCCCTGAAAGTCTCTTCTGCTTTCAGAGCTCTCCATAGAGCAGACCAAGGTAGGCGTCCTCACAGTTAGACTTCTTCCTGTACTCTATCCTGCTCCCTTTCTCTATTTCCATAGAGATTGATCCCAAGAATATGCCTTCATTATTATTCTTTAAGCTAATCTCTGTTCCAGAGCCTGATTAACAGAAACCCAACTTGCAACACCCTCTTAGGAAATGAGTGTCCTTCCATACTAACCAGCATATGTTTCTACCCAGCCCAATCTCTACGCTACTCCATCCTAATATTCCTTTCCCTGTGACGTCTTTCTTAACCCCTCCAGGCAACCTGAGTTATTTCTCCTATGTTCCTTTATCATAGAACATAAGACCTCAAACATATACTTATGAAGTATTGTTACTTTGCAAAAATTTATATAATAAATTGATAAATTTTATTATTCCTCTTTACCCCCCATAACACGTGTTCCCTGGGAGAGGCAGTGTGTTTCTTTCTTGTTAGCTCTGTAATGTCTAAGACAGAGCATGGCATAAAGATAATTAATACACATTTCTAATTGATTGTTTAAGTAAATGGTCTCTTCTGCACCCATGAAAACCTCAATTCAGCAAGGTTCCATCATATTAGCATACATGCAGAGTTGGCACAGCATATACAATCTAGTCTTTATAAAACACGTACTCCATTCAAGCCCCACTCTCACCCAATCATGCTTTCCTGCATAATTTAGGAGCAATAAATAGTTCATAGGCTATAGCTGTAGATTAAATATTTACTATGTCAAATTAGTTTTGCAGTTCTTCTAACCAGTTGTTTTCTTTTAAATTTCTTCCTAGCTCTCTGTAGCATTGTCTTTCCTGCCTATCTATATATATATATTGCACTGAGCCAGTGTCCAATGATCAGAAGATAGTTAAAATCTGTAATACAAAATCTACAATAAATAATGGTAGTAAGCATTACCTACCTATCAAAGGATATGATTCTTTATATTTTTAATGGATCTGCTTCCCTGGAGAGTGATTGTCTATATTTAATACTGAAGAGTAGAATACTAGTGAGAGTTCATCTTGCCCTCTTAGAAAGTTCCACATCTTGGCTTGACACTCATAGCTCAGTGACTAGGCTGCTGGCCACATATACTGAGGCTGGCGGGTATGAGCCCAGCCTAGGCCTGCTAAACAACAATGACAACTGCAACCAAAAAGTAGCCAGACTTTGTGGTGGGTGCCTGTAGGGCCAGCTACTTGGGAGGCTGAAGCAAGAGAATCACTTAAGCCCAAGTGTTTGAGGTTGCTGTGAGCTCTGAGATCACAGCACTCTGCCAAGGATGACAGGTTGAGATTCTATCTCAAGAAAAAAAAAGTTACACATCTCCAGTTCATTACAATTTTCTCTATTTCAAGTGCTTAAGAATTAGAAATTACCCTCTATTGTGTAATAGTGTTAGTACCCAACCAGTTCCCATGCTCACTCTCCAGATAGAGACCAGTATAGTGAAACTTAAAGGAGTTGCAGCAGAGTAAGAGTTTTATATGTGAAGGCATCAAGCAAGAAGATGGGAGAAATTTTCAAATCCATCTCCTTGAGAATTTGGTGCTAAGATTATAAAGGTGGCACAGCAAACAGGCTAAGGAATTTAGACTGTTGATTGACTGGGAATGAACTCATAGTGTCCGGAAGCAGAAATTATCTTTTTCTAACCAATTCCTGCTTACAGGGTCACAGGACCTGCTGAATCAGTTCCCAGACACGGCCACTGGTCCAACTGTCAGTTCATCTCCCCAAACAGATAGTCTTATCGATACCTAAAGGCTGGTCTCAGGTTTTACAATATTAATGTTATTTATGAAAGTGAGGGTATTTCTCTTTGCCCTTTTTCCCAAAAAGCTCAAAAATTTTGTTTTTCATGTTATTTGGATATGGGCAGATTTTGAAATGTATAATATAAAAACTGAGGAATTAAAAGAGAGAGTTAAGAAATACGTGTTTGAGTATTAACAGCCTGAAAATAAGAAATGTGATCCACAAAATATCATGGAACGATTGTATTTATATAATGTTAATTGAGTTAAAATGTTGCATTATAAATAAATCTATATTTGAAGTTACAGGCAGAAAAAGATAAGTATAAAACTTGATAAACTTCTTAATAATGGGATTGACTAAGACCAAAAACACTGAATTATTAAATGATAATCCGAACTAATTTATAAAATCGATAATCCCTCCAGTTGGACATGAAATTATTACTATAACATTCCCAGAGTGTTTAGACATGCAACTAATTTATTGCAAAATGATTGCGAGATGATTATGAGCCTAGTGATGAGCGATATGGGAAAATCATTTTTTTCCTTCTTAGAGACAGTGCTATAGATGGCATTACTTAATTCTGAATATAATAAGGATGGTAGAAAATAAGAATCAGTGACCTAAAGTACTTTCCATACTGAGCACAAATCTGTTTGACTGATTCAGGCTGTTTACAAAGACTTAGCTATTGGGAGGATCTTTCTTTTTTAATGCAGAAGCTCTATGACTCCTCTTCAAAGCAATCACCTCATTTCTGAATTGTGCATTTCATAATCACACACTCACCGGTGTTCCTGAGTAATTGCCTCAAGGACATTCAAGGATGTCTTCCTAACTACAGTAAAAGAATTTCTCAAAAACTTTAAGTACAACTTTTAAAAGCAGAAATGTAAAATCACCTTTATTTTGGAATTCCTTTTTTTAATTTTTTATTTATTTATTTTTATTAAATCATAGCTATGTACATTAATACTGTCATGGGGTACAGTGTGTTGTTTTTATATACAATTTGAAATATTTTCATCAAACTGGTTAACATAGTCTTCATGTCATTTTCTTAGTTATTGTGTAAAGACATTTATATTCTACACTTAGAAAGATTCACATGTACCCTTATAGGATGAACCACAGGAGTGATCCCACCAATCACCTTCCCCTCCACGCTTCCTCCCCACTCTCCTCCTCTCTCCTCCCCTCTCTCTCCCCTTTCCCCATATTCTTGGACTATAATTGGGTTATAGATTTTCCTTATGACATTTAGGTATCCCTATGAATATTTAGGTACTCATACTCTGGCTGGATTGAACATCATGACCATAATTACTAGAACACATCAAATAATTCCCTAGTGATTTAAAATAAATTAATTTAACACAACCAATCTTTATTTTTTTTTATTGAATCATAGCTGTGTACATTAATTCAATCATAGGGTACAGTGTGGTGTCTTCATACACAATCCGAAATACTCTCATCAAACTGGTTAATGTAGCCTTTGTGTCATTTTCTTAGTTATTAAGACATTCATACTCTGCTTTTAGAAAGATTCACCTGTACCCTTGTAAGATAAACCATAGAGGTGACTCCACCAATCACCCTCCCTCCACCCACCCCTCACCCCTTCCTTCCCCCTCCCCCTCCCCATATTCTAAGGCTATAATTAGGTTATATAACCAATCTTATTTGATAACACTCTGGGTAATGATGCCTTTCTCAATGGCTCAAGAATAAAACCTTGGGAGAAAATATTCACAGTAAACAATTTTAGAATCTTACATTTAAATATTTTAGGGAAAAAATAAGGATTTACTTGGAAAGAGTTGTGTTTGTTTATTATGTCCTTAAATAATTAGTACTTACATAGCATTGAAAATATGAAATGTTTGACATAGAGAAACAATTCGTTTCTCCTCTGAGTCCCAGAGCAAGTAAAATTTATAAATGAGGAGATGAAGGTTGCATCCTACTTAACAACATCTTAATGTACATAGATCATAATAACTCAATTAGAGTGTCTCCCCCAGAATCAACACATGAAATTGACCCCAAACACTTGGGTAGGGAAAAAGAGAAACCTCACAGCCTAGTGTCGGATGGAGGCAAGCTAAACAGCTATACAAAATGGTAGTTCGGATAAACAAGAAGTTTCAAAATACTGGGTCTTTAACCAAATTTTCCAGAAATTTTCAAGAAATCCTCTAACCATAGTAACTATATCTTCAAATTACATGAACAACTCTTGATTCAAGGGAAAAAAGACTATATAGTGTAGTGTAGGTTTATTCTAATTCCAAGAGCTTCAAAGGCAACAAAAAATACATTTTAATGAGTTTTACAAATTGTTATCAAGCATTAACTAGATCTCTTAGTTTTTCAGATTCACCTTTCAAATCATATATTTCTAATCAAATTTTCTTATTAAATAAGGTTATTTCTCATAGATTCCTAAACATTCTTACTCAGTTAAAGTTATAGAGAAAGCTGTCTCCTCTTCACTTGCATTCATTTTTGATAAAGCGATTGGAAATAATGTTGAATTTATACACCCTTCAATTACATTCCCTGAACTTACCCTAAGCACTCGTTATTACCCAGGAAGGCCGTCCGTGAGGCACAAGAAATACAAAAATGAGCAATATCCTCTTGGCAATATCCTCTTGCTTGAAATGTGTGATAAGATTATTGACCCCTCTAGTGGATGGTTTAGTTATAAGAAATATAATTGACTAAAAACAAATCAATACCTGGCAAAGTTTCATGTGTCCGAAATACATTGTTTGCTCACATTAAGGAAGTTCAGTCATAATAATTAAACCACTACTAAGTTTTGGGTACTTGACTTATCTTTATTATCTGTTATAGCAATATTATGAGTTTGGCATTATCCTTATTTCTCATGTTGAAAAAAAATCTGAGACTCTGAGAGTCTTGACAATGAATCCAAGGTTAAGTCAATACTAAGAAGTAGAGCTGCATAGGAAGAGCCCATGCTCTTTCCCCCAGGTAATATTTACTTCTTTGCACATCAATGCTTCTGAGATTTTATTGTGTAGGTGGTTTAATTGTCATGTTATGTATTTTTTTATCCTTACCAAATCCCTATACTGAAACCCCTTAATAAATACTAGATACAATGATTGGGCTTATGATCTTAATCATTTCCTGAGCAATGAAACATTTCCAATGAGGCTCAGAGATCTGGGCTGCCCACATAAACAGAGCCTGGAGGAAGGGGAATAAATGTAAGGTGTACAAATTGATAGCATTGGAAATGCCAAAATAAAATTAAGACTAATCATCTCATAATTTTAATTGAAAACCCTAATAGCTTCTACCACTACCAGGTACCAGAAAACAGAATGAGGAAAAAAAATAAAATGCTTTAATAGAAATTAACCCCTTTTCACATCCAGGTTAGTTGTGGAAACCTCTGAGATGTTACTAATGGATATGATAAGGTGGCACTGTGCCACATGGTGTTTTAAAAAGTACATATATTTTTAATGTAATTATTGCAGAGAAATAGAAAAGAAATGTATTTAATTATTTGTACTACAATATCTGGAGACATTGCCTTGAAACGTCATGTGTTGACTGATTCCTGTTATGCTTGTGGGGTTATTAGGTGATAGTTTGTTACAATGTCATTTTTGGAAAGTAATTCATTTTGTCAGATAATTTTGATAATATATTTTATTAATATTCTCATTAACTATTTACCAAAAATTGTGATAAAAGGATTAGACGTGAAAATATAGTCATTGTCCTAAAGACCCTTGTAGTCTTGTAGGGGTAATAGCATGGATATACTGTCAGGAATAATAAGAGACACAAGGATACAAGATAAGACATAAACTCAGGTTCACAACAGCTAAAGAACAGGTACGTGTGTATGCTTCTATTCTTCATGGTATTTGAACACAACCTTGAGAGATACATATTATTTTAATACATAAAGATGCAGATTAAATCAACCAGAGCACACAACGCGAAGTGAAGCATTAAGCAGGTTCAGGAATATCAAGTAATATAATTTTGGTACAGGAAAGATAAAATGAAACCCTGTAAGACAGGACAGGTGAATAACAGATTATCTAGTGCTCTGAATGAACTTAGACGGCATTTGTTATAAGACAGGGAAGTGATTAAGATACATAAAAGGGGATGTGGCGTGTAACAATAGTGCTCATTTAAAAATTAGAAAATGTATGTTGTCATCTTCTGGAGGTTTGATGACTCAAAAGAAGGGACAAAAGACAAGGGATGGTTAACAATAATGAAAGTGTTGAGGAAGGAGAGACTAAACTCCAGCGAGGACAACAGGAAGCACAAGTCAGACTAATGCAAAGAACATAGGTAAATCTGGAGTCACATCTAAACATTAATACAGAAAGCAGGACTGGCAATTACATTGGAATTCCATGTTAGTGCTAGGAGTGAAGAAGGAGTGGAGAAAAGGTGGAGCAAGAAGGCCAGACACGTGTAGAACCTCCAGCAGTCATGCCTCGTACCAACACCCAATGCAACAGTTAGCAAGCACCCAGAACCAACAACCAGGGGAGCAATTAACCTACCTGATTTCAGCTATCAGGGAAAGAAGCCCCAATGAGGGCAGAAAAGACAATCTTGGGATGTAAGAAGGTAGAGAAGTAGAAAGAGAACCTAGCTGTTCTGGTATTGGTTCAATTAAGAAGGATGCAGTTTAAAGGGTGCCCTGGTGAATAATGTGAAATGCTGCAGAGATAAAGAAACAGGAGCTTGAACAAAGAGCGTCCGCTCAGCTGGCAGGTGTCCTGTACATTGCCTTCTGGTATCAGCATTGCTCTTGTGCCTGTTCCCTGTCCCCAATCTCCATTACCTGAGCACAAAAGATACAGAGATAATGAAACCAGTTTTTAAACTGTACAAGATTACACAAGTGTATACATTTTTTCTCCAAATGTGTCAATATTATAAATACATAAATCATTACCTATTTCTTGTTTAAGTGGCCTATGCAGGCTTTCTTGTCCCAGTGCTACTATGAAATTGTAAGATCAACACAGACTTGCCTACCAAATAATGGCCACCTTGGCGGTTGAAATATTTTCAAGACATGAAAAAAGAGAGGCCGAAGTGGGTGGATTGCCTGAGCTCCTGGGTTTGAGATCAGCCTGAGCAAGAGCAAGACACCTGTCTGTAAAAATAGCTGGATGTTGTGGTGGGCACCTGTAGTCCCAGCTACTTGGGAGGCTGAGGAAAAAGAATCACTTTAGCCCTAAGAGTTTGAGGATGCTGTGAGCTGTGATGCTACAACACTCTAATGATGGTGAAAAAGTTATAAACTGTCACAAAAAAAAAAAAAAAAGAAAGAAAAGAAAAAAGAGGCAGATATTTTTCAAAAGATAGTAAACTTAGAAAACGTGTTTTTTGATTTGTTTGTTTCCGGGGTTTTGTTTGCAAAGAGAGATTCTTACAAGATACTTAATTATAGTGAAATTCTTGAAGAGCAGTAGTAGTAGACAGTATAAAGTACTCTAGTGTATTTAAGTATTTAACTGTGCTCTCCCTCCACCAAGCCTCAGGGTTAATTTCTATTTGTATGCACTGTCTGTTTCACCTAGGTAGATTCTGGAAACGATGTGCTTGTGATCAAAAGGGTGGAGGAAAGAGTGAAGTGTTCTACTGTTACCTCCAAGTGCTTGTTTCAAAATGGCAGAGCTTTAGTAACTAGAAAAGTGACATCCTGAATATTTTCATCTCTACAGATCCTCAGTGTGCATTAACTGGAAAAGAAAACACAGTCCTTACACAGCTTGGTTACCTCATTATTCCCCAAAGGCTGTCTATTCATAGTCAGTCATTTCTGTCCTTCAACACATTCTGTAATAAAATAAGGTAAAGCAAGTGGGCAGTCTCTGACACTTCATTTGGCCTCCTGGGGGCTCTTTCCTGTCTCACTTGCTTTCCAGACTCCTTACTCTGAGCCACAGTTCCGTCTCCTCCCCTCAACTTCTAGGTCTTCCCTGAGCAGTGATCAGTGATCCACATTTCTTTCTTCTAGCAAGAGATCATTCATTCATTTAGTTAATAAGCACTTTTGTAAGTTGTGTAATTGGATGAAGACAGACAAAAGCCTGGATCAGCTACTGAGACTAGACCCCTGAATGTAATTATTTATTATTCCTTGATTATGGCTGTTATTTCTTTTCCATCTGTATCCCTTCGTTTCTATTGGCCTAACACACAAAAGAAATTAAATTACATTTTGGATAATTGATACCTCTACTTATCTTGGCAAAAGAAGGAGGACATTTTGTTTATCTCAGTACAATGTGGGGAAAATGTCGCATGATTGAGGATGTGCAAACTCTTTCAGCTCAGCTTGCTGTAACTACGCTGATGATCTGAAAGCCTATTATTAAGAACATTTACTCATTAGAAACACATGAACACGTACACACATTTATTATGTCAGAAATCCCATATCTGCTATTATCTACCTGTCACAGATACAGAAAGCTAGAAAACATTGGTATTGTTGCTTAGTATAATTCAATTTCTGGTGGAAAAAACTAAGTCCTCAATGTGAAATTAAATGGCACTGTGTGGTAGCCATGGGACAGATTTGGAGGAATCATGAAGTATAAAGTGTAGAATAAGATCCCAATGCTGCCAACAGGAGGGCAACCAGATTCCTTAGGAAAATCACAATCTCCTTAGGAGAATCACGCTATTAGTTCCCTGAACTAATAGTGGCACGGTAGGGACTTTTTCTTCTGTCAGTGTCAGAGGTCTTCTGGTTATTTCCAAATTTATATACAGGAACTGTTGGGTGGTTAGAAAGTTTCTATTTGGGGAAGTATTGGTTTTTAAATGGAGATTTTTATAATTAAAACTAAAAAGCTCTCTAAAGTTCTTGCAAGTCTTATAATGTCAGATGTTTTGCTTAGAATGAGGGCTTTATGTTTTTCTGTTTAAATAAAGAATGACAGGCCTGTATAAAATAAAATAAGGGCTTGGGAGCCAGGAGAGGGTGCCTCAAATTTCAGTTTTACTACACAGGTTATTATATCCAATCACGCAAGGCTCTTTCTTATAAAGTCGTTTGGTTTATTTGTACGCATTTGTGGGGTACATAAGCAACTGTGTCACATGCATAGACGGCATGGTGGTCAAGTGAGGGCATCTGGAGTGTCCGTCATCTAGAGAACGCGCATTGTGCCTATTAAGTAATTCTTCATCATCCACTCCCCCACCTCCTCTTATCATCACACTTCTCAGGGCTAAGTGTCTTCCCAACACCCTTCAGTATTTTGTTGGTTTCCCAGGTTGAGCCCCATCTTACCAAGGTAGAAGCCCCAGTTTGCCTCTCTAGCCTTGCTTAGAGAAAGAATTCAGGCATATGTTGTTTAATTGCTACAAAGAAGGACTCGGAAGAAAGTAACAGAAGGGTGGCGCTGAGCAGATCGTGCGCGGCTGCAGAGCAGGGCGGAATGCCGGGAGCAATGCCCAGTTTTCAGGGAGCAGCGCAGGCGCCCACTGACACGTGAACGGCCTCCGAACCTTGAGCCTGTCGCTGAGCCCCGGTAGCCGGTAGCCGAGCAAAGCAGCGGGTCTCCGAGCACCCAGGTGTGAGGTGGGCGTCGTCCTTGGCTGCACAGCTCCCAGCCAGACTCTGCTCCCCCTCAGCTGCTCTAAGCTGTCTACCATCCTTAACAAATGCTTCTCCTTCTAAATTGGTTAGCCTAGGCCTCGGTGTTTATAAATAAGGACGCTAAGTGAAATACTCTCCCCTGTGAGGGAACTTGCAGTTTCTCAGGCCTGGAGGCTAGCGTTCAAATCCCAAGGCAAGTGTGGCGTAATCCACCAGTGAACAGGGGGGACGTGTTAACGAGGTTTAGGGGGGCCACTGTACTGGTTCATGCTGATACTCAGGCTCAGGGTTACTTACTCATCTGATGAAAGAAGCTTGATATCTTTTATAGTCTTTAAAATCACCCAACTTATGTTTGAAGCCTGCAGGGTATTCCCCTTTTCTTCCTTACGCGCACCGGAAGAAGGGTTGTCTTGGGTTACGTAGTTACATACTAAATACGCAAACACTAAGAAAATCCAGTGAGCAAAGACAAAGGTCTGGGCACAATTTTGTGGTATCTGTCACCACAGATAAGCAAAAAAGCCTTCAAATAATCCACACATGGCATGTGGGATGCAAGTTGGACACTCCTGAAGCCTGGTAGAATCAGAAAAAAATACACTTATATTAAAAATTACACTTATATTCTGGCTGGGGCCTGAGGACTTCTAGTTTATGAACTTAAAGTGATTTCTCATAGCTCCCTTCCTTGGGATATGCAGCTGTGATGACCACTTCTGCAGGAGGATTCCCGCCCCCCAGCCATCTGGGAGCAGCAGCAGCAGGGAGTACAGAGGAGATAAGAAAGGGGTGGGAAGGGTAAGCCTTGCCCTGGAGGGGAAGCTGCAATTTTAATTTAGATCAACCTAGACATTTTAAAATTTGAAAATGAGAAGTCTGAATCATACTAAATTTTTAAAAACGTTAAAACATAAAAGTCACAAGAAAAAAAATCCCTGGAAATCTCCCTCTCTCCCTCTTCTCTCCTGTCTCCTCTCCTCCCCTCCCCTCCCCCCCCTTCTCTCTCTCTCTCTCTCTCTCTCTCCAGTGGTATAAAGCAGGATACTTATTCTTCCAGGGTATAATAGAGGTTAGAGAAAAAAATTAATTTACTCTTTGCTTATACCTCAAAGAACTTACCTTAATAACGAAAAAAGAGTCCACATCTCTTGCTGGCCACAGCACATCTATAGCCCCAGTTAGTCTTTATCTTTGTATTTGTGGTATAAGAGTTAAGTATGGCCCCAGAATGAATGTGTTTCATCATGTGAAGAGAAAAGAAATTACTTAGAAAAAATTAACAGGAAAGAACACCAGGTAAAATAAAGCTAGTACATATAACCCATTAGGAATACAATTAAATATAAGGATAATAGGAGACCTAATATGTGCGAATATGTGTGTGAGTATCTATACATACATATATAACAAAGTAGGCATCACAGCAGTGGGAAAAGGAAAGACTATTCTGTAAACTGTGGGACTAAATCAAGACTATTAAAACTTTTTTTCATATTTACAGTAACAATGAAATAAAATCATTTTTAAATAGGGGACATCTCAAATCTTCTAGCTTTTAAAAAAAAATAACAATAAATAATTGTTAACTATAGTCATCCTATTATGTTACCAAATACTAGAAATTATTCACTATCAAATTGTGTTTTTGTAACCACTAACCAATCCCTTTTCCTCTCCCCTTCTCCACTACCCTTCTAAGCCTCTGGAAGTGAATAGAGCCTCTATTCTATTCACTATCCCCATAAGATCAATTTTTTGCTTTTCACATATGGGTTAAAAAATTGATATTTGTCTTTCTCTGTCTGGTTTATTTCACTTAACATGATGACCTTAAGTTCCAATTATGTTGCTTCAGCTGAAAAGACATCCTTCTTTTATTACTGTGTAAGATTCTATTGTGCATACAGACCTCATTTTCTTCATCCATTCGTCCATCCACTGCTGGGTACTTAGATCGATTCCATATCTTGGTTGTTGTGAATAGTGCTGTAATAAACATGAAAGTGTGCAGATATCTCTACAATATGCTAATTTTTCTAGATGTATATTCAGCGGTAAGATCGCTGGATCACATAATTCTAGTTTTTGATTTTTGAAGAAAAACAATTTTTCATGTGTTCCCACCAATAACATAAGAACATTCTCTTTTCTCCAAATCCTCACAAGCATTTATTATTTTCTGTCTTTTTGATAATACCAATTTTAACCCAGGTGAAATGATATCTCTTTGAAGTTTTCATTTGCCTTTCTCTGACAAATAGTGATGCTGAGAATCTTTTCATGTCCCTGTTAGCTATATTTGTATGCCTTCTTTAGGAAATGGCTATTCAAATAATTTGCCAATGTTAATCAGATTTTTTTTTCTTTTTTAAAAATTTCATATGAATAGAAAGGTCTGTATGTTTAGGTGACACTGTGTTAGGAAAGTCCAAGTTGTGTTTGAGTCCTTCAACCAGGAGCTATGCCATATACCCCTACATTATTTCTGTTAGGTGAGAGCTTACTATGCCTGCTTCCCTCCCTTCCCTCCCCCTTCTTGAATTTAATTGTTTTTCCTCTTATGTGGGCCTGTTGTTGTTCATCTACTAATTTCAGTAAAGTAGCTCAAGAATAGAAAACCAAGTGTCTTATGTACTGAATACTTATTTGAATCTAGATTTTCCCTTTGGGTTGAGTTTCTTCTGTATCTGTTCATAAATCCTTTGGTGAAGAAATAGCAAATATTTTCTTCCATTATGTAAATTCCTTCTTCATGTCATTTGTTTTTCCATCTCTATTTAGGAACATTTTAACTTGATGTGATTCCATTTGTCAAATTTTGCTATGGTTGCCTGCCCTTTTATAATCTTACTTAAAAAAATCTTTGGCTAGAATCCAACATTCTGAAGTGTTTCCCTGATGTTTCTCTCCAGTGCTTTCATAGTTTCCTTTTCCTTTTAATTATTTAATCCATTTTGAGTTTATTTTCACATATAGCTAGAGATAGGGATCTAGTTTCGTTGTTCTGCACATGGATATCTAGGTCCAGCACCATTGACCGAGTACACTGTCCTTTATGCGGTGTTCTTCATACCTTTGGTGAAAATGAGTTGGCTGTAAACATGTGGGTTTATTCCTGAGTTCTCTACTCTGTTCCTTCCTTCTATGTGTTTGCTTTTTATGCCGGTGCCATGCTATTTTGGTTACTCTATCTTTTAGTGCATTTGTAATCAAGTACTAGTGTGCCTCTAGCTTTGTTCTTTTCATTCAGGATTGCTTTGGCTATTTGTGGTCCTATATAAATTTTAGGATTTTTTTTTTTGTATTTCTATGAAGAATACCATTAGTATTTTGATAGGGATTGTATTAAACCTGGTGATTACTTTAGGTAGAATGGACATTTTGATGATATCAATTCTTTCAGCATATGAACATGGAATATCTTTTCATCTTTTGTATTTTCTTCAATTTCTTTCATTAGTATTTTATAGTTTTCATTTTAGAGATATTTTAGTCCTTAGGTTAAGTTTATTTCTAGGTACTTTAGTGTTTCAAAGCTGTCATAAATGGTAAATGAGGAATTTTTTTGAAATACTTAAGAACTAATACCCATTCTATTGAACTATGACAAAAAATTGAAAAGGAATGAATACTTACAAGCCAATCTACAAAGCCAGCATTACCCTGTTACCAAAACTAGCAGAGATACAATTGATAAAAACTACAGGTTAAATCTTTGTTGAAGATAGATGAAAATATCCTCAAAAAAATCAGCAAAATGAATTCAACAACATATTAAATAGATGATTCATCATGATCAAGTGGGATTCATCCTAAAGATGCAAGGATGGTTCAACATACACAAATCAATAAATGTGACATATCACATTAGTAGAATTGAGGACATAAATCATATGATCATTGGGATAGAAATTGTGTTGGATAAAATTCAGTATCCCTAAAAAACATTGGAGAAAATTCAATGTCCCCTCATTATATGAAATTTACAAAAAGTAGGTGTAGAAGGTAGTATCACAGAATAATAAAGTCTGTATGTGACAAACCTACTACTAGGATCGTACTGAATGGAACAATTGAAAATCTTTCCTTTAAGATCTGGACAAAAGGCTTGGCTCCTGTAGCACAGTGGTTGCAGCACCAGCCATATACACTGAGGGTGACAGGTTTGAACCCAGCCTGGGCCAGCTAAACAGTGACAACTGCAACACAAAATAGTCAGTATTTTTTGGTAGAAATGTTGAATGTAAAAAAAAAAGGAGCAGGGGGAGGTTAAAAAAAAGATATGGAAAAAAGCAAGAAGAGCCACTTCTCCCATTTTCACTCAGCATAGTATTAGAGGTCCTAGCTAGTGCAAAATACTTTTAATGCTGTAATATTTTGCATAAGCTATGTGCGTGGATATCCGACCAAAAACAAAGAGAATTGTTGTGTATAAGGTTGAAATTACTCAGCTCGAGAATCACTCCTTTGTGAATTTTAATTCATCTTTTTATTTATTTTTTCTCCATGAGCTTGTCACCTTCTACAGCACTTAAAACTTTGTTTTGAACATAATTATAATGAATTACCAACAGAAAGACATTCTTTAGAAGCAATTCTTTGTTCTGGAGTTTTAAGTGTAGTGTTTGAAATAAAATCCCCTGCTGACTTGATCATTAAAGTTAAGAATTCACCTAGATCGAATGTCTTGTATTAAAAGTGACCTTATTTCTTCATCAGAATAATAAGAGAAATATCATATTTTTTATATTTTGTTGAAAAAAACCAACTCAAATAAGGCATACATTATTTATCATATCTTTAATATTCTGAATGTCAAAGTCCAAAAATACAAATGTATAGATTTTGTTTTCTGATCCTAGGAAATTTCTAATCAACAATATAATCCCAGCATAGAGAAAAATTATCACACTTATCAAATTTATTAATTTAGTAAATATTATTGTATTTAGCTACATCAATCTCAAAAACTAAGTGGTTATATTAACTATATAGGAATATGTTTCTGAATTTTTCTGTTGCAATTAAGAGGGCATTACTGAAAAATTCCTCCCTGTTATAATTCGTCTGTCATATTTGAAGGAAAGAAACTGTTTCTTATTCTAACTTGGACTAGGTGTTAATTTAAAAATCTCATTAATCACATCAATCTGCAATATGATAAGTAATGTTTGCATTATATATTTATGCCACTTAAATAAAATGATATATGATGGACTTGCATGAATAATTACATATCCAAGTCAAGAAACGTAGCTATCAACTATGTAAATTATCATATTTAGTGAAATACATACATGCAGATACATGTAGCGGTATGAAATTTGGAATGCCTCCATGAATACAGACCATATCTATGAATACAAGATTCCAGAACTTCAAACTTGAGTTCACAGATCATTGATCTTGGTGATGGGATGATAGAGAAAAGTTTGTAATTTGGTGGCATTCCAAATCTGTGATTATTGTTTAGAAAACAACCCTCAAGGATAGAGTCACCATAATAAATGACAGCATAAAACAATAGAAATTAAAATCAGTAAATTTAATCACATGCAAACAAAAAGTGCCACTGAAACACAGCACCTTCTGACATAAGTGATACTAAATTATTTCTGTCAGTGGTAATGTTGTGATTTAGTTTGTACCTGTGCTGAGAAAAAAAAAGAAGCCTCTAAATCTAAAAGAAACTGGCTTAGAGTTTAAAGATTTCCTGATATACATAAACAAATTTACAAACCATCAACATCAGACAAGGCCACTCTTTAAATATAGCAGATCAAGATAGAAAGAAGACCATTCTAAAATTATGTCTGAAATAAAGAAAAGCATGAACATTGTTCATACTACCCCCAAAACAGCAATTATCCTCCTGACATCTGTACCTCTCTCTCTCTCTCTTTTTTTTTAGCATGTGTCTTCATCTTATTTTTAAATTAATTATTTTTATTGTCCATATTCATAGAGTAAATGTGATGTAGAACATGTGTACATTGTGCAATAATTAAATCAAGTGTTAGAATGACTTTAATCAAAAAAGATAAAAGATAATAAGTGCTGGCAAGGATGTGGAGACAGTGAACCCTTGTTAACTGTTGGTGGGAACATAAATTAGTATTATGAACTGACTATTATGAAAACAGTATACAGATTTCCTAAAAAATTAAAAATAGCTCTGATGCTCTTACATCTCTTGAGTACACCCTGTGTCTCCCCTCTCCTCCGCATTTCCTGACCCCCTCCAGAAGTGGGAAAGGATTATGCAGAAAGCTTTGGTTTATGGTTTTAATTCCTTGGTCCACTAAATTAGGCATTGTCAAAGCCCATGGGTTTGGTTTGCTCTTCATTTTCTTAATTTTCTTTTTGATTTAATACAAAAAGGTAGGGTGTGAATCTACATGCCTTGAAGCAGATCTAGATCCCAAACCTTTTAAGACTTTTCACATATTTAACTTTAAGGATTTGAAACACGCAATCATAGATTACATAGTTTAGTTTTATGTCCCACTGGATCAAGTTTTTTTATTGTTTGGAAGCAAAGTTTTATGACAGTGCTTTTGGGAAAAATACAATATTATCCAAAATGATTGGCAAAATTAAATGTATTTTACATAACTGACAGCTTTTAGAATGTTGGAAAGTAATTTCAAAAAGGTTGATAGGTAAATATTTAGGCAGAGATCATTTATATCAATAAATCTTTCAAAAGCCTTGCCTTGAAATGTTGTTGGTGCATTTCTCTGATTTTTTAAAATTTTATTTTGCTGAGAGCAAAGCTATTCTGTTTTAATTGTAAAACAATAATAATACCAAAAGCAAGTTCTTAAAAAACACAGAACTTTCCATATTATCCAGAAATTCTACTTCTGAGTAAGTATCTAAAAGAAATGAAATCAATATGTCCATGAGCTCTCTGCACTCCCACGCTCACTGCGGCACTATTCACAGTGGCTGAGATGGAATCCACCTGAGCATCCATCAGTGGACGAACATCCGCTCCTTTAGCAATCACAGCTCTAACCTCACTCGAGTCTGTCTTCCTTCTACATAAGATTTATTAACATAATCAATCACAGAATTATTCCATCTTCCTGACATCATCTAATTCACAGCAAAGCCCCACTTCCTTCAACCTCTCCCCAAGTCACAAACACAAGGTCTAAATCCTTTAATAACTCCTCTTTATCACCCTCCTACTAAGACACACCATGGCTCCCCACAATATGTGTCCTCTTTCAGTGCTATTAGTTATAACTCGTCCAGTTGGTAACCCGTGGCTGGATGGAATTGATAAACAAAATCACCAAGTAGACATTTCCGTTTATCAGTGTATAGACATCAAATGTATTATTTAATAAAACCATTGCTATCTTCTTTGTTGTAATATATTTGAGTATGATCAAAGTATAAAAATATCCATTATAGAGTTTGCTAATTAAGAAGCGATTGCATCATACTTATTTAAATAAATTGTCTGATCTATGTACATGACAGACTTAGTATGTAAATATTTACAACCACAGTTTATAACCAGAGTTAGATAAAAAAAAAACTAACTAATTATTGTTTATATATAACATGTCAACCTAAATAATTAGCATTATGAACAAACGTTTGATATTTTTGGAAATTCAGTAGGATAACTTGAATTTATTAGGACTAATGAGGTGATTTAAAGGATTAACCAAGTAAAATGCACAAATTGAAAAATCAGCATTCTTCTAAGCATCCAGGAGAGAAGAAAATAGAATAATATTCTCATATGCAACAAAAGAACCAAATGAGTAGGGGGAAACTCAACAGGAAACCTTAGGAAGCACTTGATGGAAATTTTTAAAAAGGCTTCCCACTTTTACTAATATAAAGACATACTTTAGATACGTGGGGAAAGGATGGTTAGTTCCTCTGGAACTAACACACAAAATACATAAATTTAAATGAAATATTTAAGAAATTTTTTTTTCAAGGAATAGTTCTTGAATGTAATAATTAGTTGTTAGGTAATTTCTGAAATAAATAAATCCCAGTATTATTTTGAAAACCAAAGTTATAGAAAACACTAAGCCAGCCAGAGATTTAAGTGTCATGCAAATCAACATAACCCATGATGTTATAGAAGTAGACATAACAAATTGATCATAAAATAGAACAAAAGCCTCAATGACATAGATCATGGTATACATAAAGCTTAACATTATCTGTTCTCCCAAAGACATCTATGCACTGATTCCTAGAATAAATGAATATGTTATCCAACATTGACACAGAAACTTTGCCAATGTGATTAAAATTATGGATTTTGAGATGGAAAAATTATCTAGGATTATCTGGTGGGCCCAACTTAATGACATGAATCCTTAGAAGCAGAGAAACTTCCCTGGCTCTATAAAGAAAGAGAAGCAATGATAGAGAGATCAGATCAATGCAAAGTGAGGACTTGATCCACAGTTACTGGATTTGAAGGTGGAGGAAAAGAGCCACAAATAAAATAACATGGAAACTGGAAAATGCAAGGAAGCAGATTATTTACTATAGATTCTATCAGTGAAGAAACTTTGTCAGATGGTACCTTGATGATGGATTGCTAAGACCTGCAGAGTAGTATGGTAATATATACAAGCTATTGTAATCCACTAAATTTGTGGGAATTTACTACAGCAGGAATGGAAAATGAATACACAGAAGATACTGTAGTTTTATGAATCTATGCATCAAAAATTGCTATCCAGGGTGGTGCCTATGGCTAGGGCACTGGCCTCATATACTGGAGGGGACGGGTTCAAACCTGGCCCCGGCCAAAAAAAAAGGTGCTACCCAATAAATGGTACAGAAACAATATGTTAATGTATTTTTAAAAAATTACAGATTTCCCTTCCATACCTTACAATGGCAAAATTCATATCAAATATAAAATCAAACAAAAAAGAAACCATAGTAATTAGAAGATGAAGCAAAGATAATAGCAAAGAATAATAGAATAATAGTCCATGAAAGTTGTAATGGGTTGGTATCAAAAGTAGTAAGAGCAAAAGTAAAAGGCAAAGAAAAAGCAAGTGGGAAATAACTGTAAAATATACATAAAAAGGGAAAGCATTCCTAAGAGACCAAGAGCTGATCTGCACGAATGACATCACTATTCTCAATCTAACATGGTTAGACTCTTCAGCAGTCAGCTAGTGCTGTCATATCAAAATACTACAGATGGGTGACTTCAACCACAGCAATTATCCCTCACAATTCAAGAGGTAGAAATTGAAAATCAGTGCGTTGCCAGGTTTGTGCAGTGCCCTTGCTTTTTCATTTACAGAAGGTCTCTTTCTCTATGTATTCTCACATGACCTTTCCTCTCTACCTGTGGAGAGCTACCTTGTCTCTTCCTCTTATAAGAAAAACTATCCGATTAGGGCCCCACTCTTATGACTTCATTTGACATTAATTATCTTGTTAAAGACCCTATCTCCAGGCTCGATGCAATCTCAAAATCCTGGGCTCAACCAGCCTCCTATCTAAGCCTCCTTAGTAGCTGATGACAGATGAATGCCACTAAGCCTGGCTATCTTTTTAAAAAGGGGGTCTTGCTATGTTACCCAGGCTGTTCTCAATTTCCTGGCCTCAAGCAACCTTCCCACTTTGGCCTCCCCCAGTGCTGGGATTCTGGGATTGCAGGTGTGAGCCATCATGCCAGAACCTAATTTTATTTATTTATTTATTTATTGCAGATTTTGTCTGGGGCTGGGTTTGAACCCTCCACCTCCAGCATATGGGGGTGGTGCCCTACTCCTTTGAGCCACAGGCGCCAACCAGAACCTAGTTTTGTTTTAAAGAGAATACATGCAACGTGTGTGTGTTGCATACATACGTATAAGTTTAAGAAACTAGAAAAGAAAGTATCACAATAAAAATTACTAATATTTATGACCAGGTAATACAATTGTGTGATTTCATATTCTTTTTAAATGTCTGTATTCCCTAAGTTTTCTTGAATATGCATGTTTTTGGATGACATTATTTGATAAGACATTATTCTAGTCCTGAATATGCCTAAGAATCTGACGTCCAACCATCAATCTGAAGGTTTATTAAACTTCTATAGAGTGTTGAGGGTGATAACACTGTTTTACTTCACCTTTTTGGCCTGTTCTAAGAGCTGAAAGTGTTGAGTGTTGGTATCTATACTATTCCTCCCATTTAAGTACCTTGGGTAAAAATCCTTATCTGGAGTTGTCTTCATTGCATTAGTTGTTGCTTTTTCTCCTCTTTCCAGTTTCAAACTTTTTGAATCACTTTGTTGAGGAAGACACCCCACATAGAATTTGTTTTTCTTTTCTTTTCTTTTTTTTTTTCTTTTTTTTTTTTTTTGAGACAGAGCCTCAAGCTGTCCCCCTGGGTAGAGTGCCATGGCATTACAGCTCACAGCAACCTCCAACTCCTGGGCTCAAGCGAGTCTCTTGCCTCCACCTCCCAAGTAGCTGGGACCAC
>CAUYTI010009062.1:0-40245 GCA_963575145.1 Galago senegalensis | reverse complement strand
CTCAAGCTGTCCGCCTGGGTAGAGTGCCATGGCATTACAGCTCACAGCAACCTCCAACTCCTGGGCTCAAGCGAGTCTCTTGCCTCCGCCTCCCAAGTAGCTGGGACCACAGGCGCCTGCCACAACGCCAGGCTATTTTTTTGGTTGCAGCCATCATTGCTGTTTGGCGGGTCCGGGCTGGGGATTCGAACCCGCCACCTTAGGTGTACGTGGCTGGCGCCTTAGCCGGTTGAGCTATAGGCGCCAAGCCATCCACAGCTTTCTATTGAAAAAAAAGAGCATTAAATTCAGACTGAAGAGACTAGATTTCCACCTGTAATTCTCTAAGAAATTAACAACTTGACAATTTCTAAACTTTAAACTTAATGAATCTTAAGTTACTTTTATAAACATAGTTACTGCTCTGTGTATCTCATGGGGTCTTTATGTGACTCATGAAATACAAAGTATATGCCAAGCTTAGAATTTTAAAGTAAGGCAATTATTTTGTTGTTGTTTTATTTAGAGACAGGGGCTTGCCAGGGCTAGAGAGCAGTAACAACAGCACAGGCTCACTGCAATCTGGGCTCAAGCTATCCTGTTTCAGCCTCCCAGGTAGCCGGGACTATAGGTGTGCCCAATATGCCTGGCTAATTTAAAATTTTTTTTGTAGTGATGGAGTCTTGCTATGTTGCTCGGGCTGATCTTAAAGTCCTGGCCTCAAGAGAGGCTCCCTAAATGCTAGGATTACAGATGTGAGCCAATACACCCAGCTGGGAAGGCAATTTGAGGGAAGAAATCCTAATTTGATTTGAAGGTAGTCAAGACAGTATATATATATGCTGTATATCCCAGTCATGTTGAAAAAATTTTATAAATTAAGAATTCATGATAAACTTAAATGCAAACAGCAACATCTACTCCATCCTGCCAAGGGAGATCATCTTTTTAAGTAGATGTCAGCATTGCTTTTTAAAAAATAAGTGCTCCTATCAGTATGCCAAAAGAAGTTAACAACTCTACCACTACAGGCTTATTTAATAATCTTAATAACAGACTCATTAAATATTTTGTTGATATAAAAATATTAATATTTACAAATAAAATGAGACATAATATTTATTTTGAAATCCTAGATCTCAAGAAGGGAAATGGATGAAGGTAGTGGAGGGCATTTCTATATCTTTTTGTATGTTTGAAATTCTTCATAAAAAGCAAAGAAATAAGCACACACATAAAATATACCCCTGCATGCATATATTTTCTCCAAAATTAGATACAGTAAATGATGCTCAAGTTTTAAAGAAAGCCTCAATTTTTATTTTTAGCTTTTGTTCTAGTTATGTAGTTAATCTTTTATTAAAGGCTAGCATACTGGAGAGTCACTAACTTTTAAAATTTCATTAGGTACCCAAGTCTTTTCTTTCTTTCTTTTCTTTTTTTTTTTTCTTTTTTAAAGAAACAAAGACTCACTCTGTTGTCCAGCCTGGCTGACAGTAAGGCAATCATAGCTCAATGCAACTGCTAGAAGCAGGCAATCCTCCCACCTCAGCCTCCCAAGTAGCTGGCACTATAGGCATGTGCCATCACGCCTGCCTAATTTTTAAATTTTTTGGTACAGCCAGTATCTCACTATATTGCCCAGGCTGATCTAGAACTCATGGGTAAAGTGATCCTCCCAGGTTGGACAGACATGAGCCTCTGTGCTAGCCTAGATGATTTAAATTGAACTATAAACTTATAGGATACATTGTTCTAACCAGTAACTAATGAAGGATCAAAAACGAATTATTTTTTATTTTTTATTTACTTATTTATTTATTTTTGAGACAGAGTCTCCCTATGTCTCCCTGGGTAGAGTGATGCAGTGTCACAGCTCACAGCAAGCTCAAACTCTTAGACTTAAGTGATTCTCTTGCCTCAGCCTCCTAAGCAGCTGGGACTACAGGCACCTGCCACAATGGCTGGCTATTTTTTGGTTGTAGTTATCTTTGTTGTTTGGCAGGCCCAGGCTGGATTCGAACTCACCAGTTGTGGTGTATGTGGCTGGCACCCTAGCTGCTAAGCTATAGGCACTGAGACTAAAAATGAATTTTGAAAATACAGTACTACTTGTGTCACTTTGGATAAAAGTTTGAAATGAATATTCTGAGCATGCTGAAATTATTTTAAACATTCTTTTCCCATTTCCATTATCATCCCTGTGTAAATCTGGTTCTATCTTATGAATGATATTAAAACACAGCATAGAACAAAAAGTTTAGGTATACATCATTCCCTGACAGTAGCATTACTGTCAATCCAACATGGATGAGACATTTTAATATATGTAGTCACCATGATGTACAATAGACCTCTTGAATTTATTCCCATCTAACCAAAATTCTGCGTCCTTACCCACCATTTCCCCCATCTCCTCACCCCTCAGCCACTGGCAACCAGCCACTTTATTCCTATGAGTCCGACTTTTTTTATTCCATATATAAATGACATCACACAGTATTTGTCTTTCTGTCCTTGGCTTATTTCACTTAACATAATGTCCCTCAGATTCACCCATCTTGTCACAAGTGAAAGGATTACCTTCTTTTAAAGTAGAAAAGTGTTGTATTGTGTATACATACATTTTCTTACCCATTCATCCACTCATAGACACTTAAGTTTATTCCATATCTTGACTATTCCAAATAATGCTGCAATAACCATGGGAATCCAGGTATCTCTTTGACATGCATACTGACTTAATATCCTTTGCTTACATAACCAAGAACAGGATTGCCAAATGACATGGTAGTTCTACTTTTGATTTTTTGAGGAGTTGCCATATTGTTTTCTATAATGGCTACACTGACTTGCATTCCCACGAACCATGTCCAAGGGTTACTTCTCTTCTCCATGTCCTAACTAATACTTGTTATCTTTTTTTTTTAAGAGATGGGATTTTGGCTGGGCACCTGTAGCGCAGTGGTTACAGTGCCAACCACATACACCAAGGGTGGCAGGTTTGAATCCAGCCTGGGCCAAGTAAACAACTGTAACCAAAAATAGCTGGGCGTTGTGGTGGGCTCCTGTAGTCCCAGCTACTTGGGAGGCTAAGGCAAGAGAATCACTTAAGCCCAAGAGTTTGAGCTTGCTGTGAGCTGTGACGCCACAGCATTCTACCAAGGGCAACATAGTAAGACTCTGTCTCAAAATAAATAAAAATAAAAAAGAGAGATGAGATTTCACTCTGTTGCCCAGGCTGACATGCAGTGGCACAATCAAATCACTGCAATTCTTTAGCTCAGGAAATCTTCCAACCTCAGTCTCCCAAGTAACCAGCACTATAAGCATGCACCACCACACCTGGCTAATTTTTAAATTTTTTGTAGAGATGTGGTCTCACTGTGTTGCCCAGTTTGGTCTTGAACTGAGGCTCAAGAAAATATCTTACAACTGGTGTAAGATGATACCTTTTTTTTTTTTTTTTTTTGAGACAGGTTCTCACTCTATTGCCCTGGGTAGCATGCAATGATGCTACCATAGCTGCAACCTCAAACTCCTGGGATCAAGCAATCCTCCTTCCTCAGCTTCTCGAGTAGCTGGGAATACAGATACATGCCACTGCGCCCAGCTAACTTTTTTCTATTTTTGGTAGAAAGATGGGGTCTTGCTCTTGCCCAGGCTGACTTCAAGAAATCCTCCTGGCCTCAACAGTATTTCCCAGAGTGCTAAAATTATAGGCATGAGCCACCGCATCCAACCCAAATTTTAATGATATTAATTCTTCCAATCCATGAACATGGAATATCATTCTATTTATTTGTGTTTCCTTTGATTTCTTTCACCAATGTCCTATAGTTTTCAACGTAGCTATCTTTTACCTCTGTGGTTAAATTTATTCCTAAGTATTTTAAATTTTTGTGTACCTACTATGATTGGCAATGTATTCTTCATTTCTTTTTTGAATACTTCTTGTTAGTGTATAGATATGCTACTGATTTTGCACGTTGATTTTGTATCCTACAACTTTACTGAATTCATTTATTAGTTTTAACAGATTCTTGGCAGCATCTTTAGGGTTTTCTATATATAAGATCAAGTTGTCTGACTTGGCACCTATGGCTCAAGTGGCTAAGGCGCTAGCCACATACACCTGAGCTGGCCAGTTCAAATCCAGCCTAGGCCCACCAAACAACAATATGGCTGCAACCAAAAAATAGCAGGGCATTGTTGTGGGCACCTTAGTCCCAGCTATTTGGGACTAAGGCAGGAGATCACTTGAGCCCAGGAGCTGGAGGTTGCTGTGAGCTGTGATGCCACAGCACTCAATTCAGGGCGACAGCTTGAGGCTCTTTCTCAAAAAAAAAGATCAAGTTGTCTGGTTGGGAGTTTGAGACCAGCCTTGGCTCTATTAAAAATCGGGGGGAAAAATTAGCCAGGTATTGTGACAGGTACCGGTAGTCCCAGATACTTGGGAGGCTGAGGCAAGAGGACTGTTTGAAGGCCAGGAGTTTGAGTTTGGTATGAGACATGCTAAGGCATTCTAGCCTTTGGCAATAGAATGAGACCGTCTCAAAAAAAAACCCACAGATCAAGTTGTTTGTAAACACAATTTAACTTATTTCCTACCAATTTCAATGCTTTTTTATTCCTTCTTTTGCCTATCACTCTGACTTGGGTTTCCAGCACTATGCTGAGTGGAAGTGACAAGAGAGGGTATCCTTGTCTTAATTTTAAAGAGAAAATTCTTAACTTTTCTCTGCTAAGCATGTGGATTTGTCAATAATGAGCTTTATTGTGTTGAGGTACATTTTTTCTATACCTAATTTGTTGAGAGTTTTTATCATGAAAAGATGCAGAATTTTGTCATATGGAAATGTTTGCGTATGTTGAACCATCCTTGCACCCCAGGGATAAATCCCACTTGTACACGGTGAACAATCCTTTTAACATGCTATTGAATACAGTACATTGTTGAGGACTTTTGCATCTCTGTTCATCAGGTATACTGGCCTATGATTTTCTTTTCTTGTAGTGTCCTTGTCTAGATTTAAAGTATCAAGGTAATGTTGGCCATGTAAGATGAGTTTGAGGACTGGTATTAGTTCTTCTCTAAATATTTAATTCAGGCCAAGTGTGACTCATGCGCCAGCCCCATGTACCAAGGGTGGTGGGTTCAAATCTGGCCCCGGCCAAACTGCAACAAAAAAAAAGCCAGGCGTGTGGCGGGCACCTGTAGTCCCAGCTATTTGGAAGGCTCAGGCAAGGGAATCACTTGAGCCCAAGAGTTTGAGGTTGCTGTGAGCTGTGATGCCATAGCATTCTACTAAGTGCAACATAGTGAGACTCTGTCTCAAAAAAAAAAAAAAAAAAAAAAACTCCAATACTGGGCAACTGTATAATTGCTATATACAAACTATATAATTTGAATAAATGTGACCTGGATATAATTTCAAAACAGGACATTAATTTTAGCATACTAGAAGCTATAACCCAAACAACTGTATTGTATGTAACTACGCCCAGCTTTAAGAGGACAAATCAACATGGAGCCTCCGGAAAGAGACAAAAGTTAAAATTTTACCCAGGGGTTTTTCATTATCTCCAGGCTATAACTGGACTAAACTAGTTGACAGGTATAATCTTAAAATGCAGATTACATATATTATGAAAGTAGCCATGAAGATCCCTAACTTATTCTGACTACATTTAAATCTAGGAATCTTCCCATTACATTCTGACTTCCTATTTGGGTTTGACTATAGCCAAAGGACATGTTGACCAGTTAATTTGACGTTTATGTTCTATTTACTAGATGGTAATCTTTCTCACAATAAATTAGTAAACTAGTGTGATAGCCTCTTATGATAGTAAGATGACATAGTGTTTAACAGCCAATAAAATTTATTACAGTACTCCTAAAATTGAGTTGTAAGATATGCAAAGGTAAGGACCAGACCCAAGAAAGTGGCAACAATATATTACTGTGTGAAATCATATCTAGGGATACAGCTGGCCTCCTGAGATATCTCCTGCTGGGGAAAATAGAGAGCTACAATGAACCATCCAGTATTGTAAACATAAATATAACTTTATTTATTCATTTATCTATTTAAGTAAAACAAAATTGGGAATACCTTCAGAAAGTTCACTAGTTTTGGATATCTGCTCCAGCTCCCAGCCAAGATGTAATGATTCATCCATACTTTGTTTCTGTGCCATTTCCAAAGTCATGTTTTCTTCCATTAGTTCTTCAATCTTTTTTCTATCCATATCTCGTTCCTTTTTTATTGGTGGAGAGTAGGGAGAGAAAAGAAAGCTAAGAAACAATATGATTTCAAGACAATATTTTATTACTCATAACCTTCGTTTATCAGAAAACAATATAAGAACTTTGAGTTCTAAAATTTCCACACTTTGAAAGCAATTATAATTACTGATCACTATACAGATTAGGTGTCTGACATCCTTTTAAAGTGGTCTTTGGAAACACAGTGAAAACTTCTTCATAGTCAATATTTTGCTTTAGTGATATAGTAAAATAACTATGAATGATTATGCTAAACTCTAGCAAATAGCTTTATTTTTGTACTTTTAAAGACTTTTTCTTTTTTGTAGAGACAGAGTCTCACTTTATTGCCCTCAGTAGAGTGCTGTGGTGTCCCACTGCTCACAGCAACCTCCAACTCCTGGGCTTACGTGATTCTTTTGCTTCTACTGCCCAAATAGCTGGGATTACAGGGGCCCACCAGCCACAATCCCCCACTATTTTTTTGTTGCAGTTCAGCTGGGGCTGGGTTTGAACCGGCCACCCTAGGTATATGGGGCCAGGCCCTACCTACTGAGCCACAGGCGCCGCCCACTTTTAAAGACTTTTTAAGAAATAGTTTGTGGTTTTGAAAAGTAGAAGACAAAATAATCTTAGAATTTTTCCCTAGAAGCCATGTAACTAATCTACCCCTTAAAGCTTACCATTTCCATATCATGAAGCTTAGCCTTCAGTTGTAAGTTCTCTTTTTCTAATTCATGTAATTTATCAGAACGAGCTCGAGTTCCTTCTAGTTGATCTTCCAACATGGTTTTTGTTTCTAATAAAACCTGATTGTCTTCCTTTAATTCCTATAAACATTTCAAACACATTTTATTTATCACAAATGTGTCAATATCTGTTTACTTTTTAAAGCTCTGGAACATAAAAGTTACTGAAAAATAAAATCCTAAGCCACCTTTATCAACAGTTCTATGCAAGAATAAAGCTACTGGGTAATAGAAATACAGTTGAAATTTTCCTGGCTTCATTTCTCCTCCCTAGAATTTAAGTTATTATGCAAACAGAGTACTCAATGCTTATATTAGGCTGAGTAATGCTACCGTAATTTCACATGAAATTATCACAGTATATTTAAATTTCTTAGTCACAAGGATAAGGAATTACATAGTCTTCTGGATATTCAAGACACAAATCTCCATAGAATCAGGGTTTAATTTATTGATTGAACTACATTTAAAGATTTCTCTGTACTTAGAGCTGTAACTTAAAAGTGAAGGTGCTCTATTAAAACATATTTTACATAAACACACAGAGGAAATGTTTTAAAGATATGTGTTCACAATTCTATCTTGCTAATTTATATGTCTATGGTTTATAAAATAAAGTCTGGAGAAAGTATATTAAGACAGTAGGCTTTCTGAAAATCCCTTAATGTTATACATTCATGTGTCTAAATAACTAGTAAAAAATGAATCTGTACTCTATCTTTGCAATCCTGTTGGGTCTATTTATTGGTAACCTGCAGGCTAAAATATTGTAACTACTTTCTCTTATGTCTTTGGTTCTTGATTTTGTATACTCTCTCCTTCTTATCCGCATATTGAAACTGACCAAAACCTGCTATTTACAGACAATAAGGAAATTAACTGACAATGGAAAAAAGGATATGTGAACTACCCAATGCTTGCTATCAAACTCAATGATCAAGCAAGAAAAGTTTTTTGTTCTAATTTATATGTATGTAGCCTTCACTAATCTTAACTTAGTAGTCTTAGTTAAGGAGCAATCAGAAGTATGTTCTACGTTCACTTCTGGGAACAAGTTTGCGATAAATAGAGATAAATACCTTGACTATGAGGGAAGGACTTCAAAAGTCTGTTCTACCTATAATGCTAAGTAAAAGAATGAAAGAAGCACACAAACAGTTCAATAAATTAAAGAATATCCAAGGATCCCTTTGTTAAAGTCTGAATAATAGGCTCATCTATCATTAAATAAACACTCAGAGATATTATTCTTCAACATTTCAAGAATTTCTCATGTTTATTAAGTGCATTTTAAATGTATTTAAAAAATCATAACACATCTAAAAAAATCACGAATGGTTAATTATGCAACATACCTCAACTCTTGCCTTATAAAATTCAATATCGTGTAACCTCTCTTTATATCTGCCGACTTCGCTTTCAAGCTTATCAACTCTGATTGCCTTCTCTCGAAGTGCATCTAATTCATCTCGGTACATTCTGGCAGAACGAGCATCCGAAAGCAAATTCATATTCTTAAATATAAATAATAATATCTTAAGTATTATTTTGTTTCAACTTGTTAATTTTTTAACTGTACAAATTGATAAGTTTACTTCAAAGAATCAATGAATTATATTTTGAGTGGGTGAATTTTATGAAATATGTAAATCATACCACAAATAATTCCTTTAAAATGAGGAGATACAAAGTCTTTTTTAAAAAAACAAGAACAAAAAGTATCTTAAACACATATTTAAGTTTACATACAATTTTATATAAAGTTCTCTGTCATGTAAGAATGTAAAAAAACATTCAGAATATTTTCAAATGAGTTAACTTCTACTTACAATGATTTGCAATTAAGGTGAAAAAGTTAACTCTAAAATAAAAGATAATAAAAACACAGAAAAGGCAAGCTGTATTACTAAAGTTAACCATTAGTTACTTTAATGAAATAAGATTTCTATTCAGTATGTTATGACACACCCAAATCTTGCTGACATTTTTTAAATCCTTCCAAGTAAAATGCTTATCGTATATCTTAATGCTCTTTGAAGCAAATATTAAAATTGACCCTTTTAAAAGCCTTATTGCAATCCTTTAGACCAGCAGTTTTCAAAGTGTGATACAGGGACTTCTATGGGTCCCTGAAACCTTTTCAGGGAGTTCATGAGGTCAAAACTATTTTCATAAACACTAAGACACTGTTTGTCTTTTCACTTTTATTCTCTCAAACGGCACAGTGGAGTTTTCCAGAGGCTATATGACATATGGCATCTTGAATACAGAATCAGGTATGAGACTCTAGTAGTCTTCTATTAAGTCACATATTAAAAAGATCTGCAAAAAAAGTGGTATCATTCTTCTAAGAGTTTTGTTTTGGAAAATAATGGTTAGTTAAAATCATTTTTATATTAACATGGAATTGGCTGAGTATTTTTAAATGAATTAATATTATTCAAAAATATTCTTAGCTTTAATTTCTAATAGGTAATAGATTAGTGAACACACATTTAAAAAAACCTGGAATCAAGAAGTGGAATAGCATCCTTAGCATATCTAGAAATAAAGAGAGGGAGAATATGACTCTCACTCTCATTTGTCTAGAAATTCTCAGTTTGTGATCTTGCAAATGAAGTATTCTGTGCATTTAAAATGGCAGGTTAGAGGAAGTTAAGGAAAGAAACAATTGTCTAGCTTTACTCCAATCCTTATCACTTATGGATTAAAGAGCTCATACACACTACCTCCAAATAAAAATGAAACATCAGAGTGATTAGAAAAGTGAATTAAACACTACTGGTTCCAGATGAAAAAATACAAAGCTTTCTTAAAATAAAAAGACAGTCATTTTTATTTATTTATTTATTTTGAGACATAGTCTTAAGCTGTCGCCCTGAGTAGAGTACTGTAGTGTCAGAACTCACAGCAACCTCAAACTCTTGGGCTTAAGCGATTCTCTTGCTTCAGCCTCCCAAGTAGCTGGGACTACAGGCACCTGCTACAATGCCCGCTATTTTGTTGTTGTTGCAGCTGCCATTGTTAAGCTGGCCCAGGCCAGGTTTGAACCCACCAGCTTCGGTGTACGTGGCCGGCACCCTACCCACTGAGCACAGGGGCTGCCCTAGATAGTCATTTTTAAAAAGTAAAAAGTTTTGCCTTTATTTAATAAGAAAAAGATGAAAAATTTAAAAAAGATGTATATCAACATAAAATACCACCAGAAATCAGAAATGCAGGGAGATAGACCTAAACAGCACAGTTTACAATAAAGGTGTTCTAGTTTCCAATGTCACAGAAGATAAAAAAGGAAAACTAGGAACTACCCTGGTCCTAAGGACTCATGAATCTTAGGAATGTTTGAATACCACTAATACAGAAGAAAGAAAAATTCAAAAACCTTGATTTCTAGTTCTGACACTGGTATTTTTGAGAGAAAGATACTGAAAATGTCAACCAAATCTTTTCAAACCTCAGTAACCTCACTTACTTATGTGAAGTACTGAGTGAGGTAAAGATTATAAAGTCCAAGGAGAAAAATCAATTTCCAATACTTGGTGATCTTACATAATAAAAGTTCCAGATACAAACCTCTTGTTGCAGCCTTTTTAGTTCTATTTCCATTTGCTCAAGTTCTTGTTTACAGTCCAATAACTGTTCAGTCTTTTCTTCTCTTAAATACAAAAATGTATTTATTAAAGATTAACACAGTGCTTTTAAAAACTATGATTATCATCTGCACTGATACAAATGCACTGCCATTCTTAAGTAAATAGTCAAACACAGTATTAGCCACAACCTCAACCCAAAGGAGAAAAAAAATAGAAACATGCATATTAGAAATTTATATGATCAGATGTCATCATTCAAGTCTTCTCTTAGTATTTTCCAAAGGCTAACCTCAATGACCAATGTCCTCATGGTTCATAATGTGGTTTCTCTCTCTCTCTCTTTTCATCTTTCCTGACATCTTTTTCGACCCCACTCTGCTTTCTCTCCCTCTTCCTCTGTGCTTAGTCATAGACAATTAAACAGGATGAGCTATTACGCAAGGCAATGTGACCTGGGTCTGAGACATATAAGGGTCTCCAAACTATTTCAACATTTATAATGGCCTAAAGTTAATAATACATTTCCTACTGTCATACAGATACCTAAAATCTCTATATTTCTATTGGTTTCTGCTCTGTTGCATGTAAATATCATCAAATTTCTTTTTTTTTCCTTTGTACTACTTTTTTTTTTTTTTTTTTTGAGACAGTCTCACTCTGTCACCCTGGGTAAAGTGCAATGGCATTATCATAGGTCACTACAATCTCAAATTCCAGGGCTCATGTGATCCTCCTGCCTCAGTATTCTAAGTAGCTGGGATTACAGGCCTGTGCTTGAAATGAGATCTCATTCCTGTTCAGGCTTGTCTTAAACTCCTGACCACAAGTGATCCTCCTACCTCAGTCTCCCAGGGTGGGAGGACTACAGGCGTGATGTACTGCTTTACTTCTAAGTCCCATTTTCTTTTAATGAATTCATTCGTTCATTCATTTAGACAGTCTCAGGTGTCACCCTAGGTAGAGTGCGGCAGCATCATAGCTCACAGCAACCTCTACATCAGGCTCAAGTGATCCTCCTGCTTCAGTTTTTCTATTTTTAGTAGAGATGGGGGTCTCACTCTTGCTCAGGCTGGCCTCGAACTCCTGAGCTCAAGCAATCCACCTGCCTCAGCCTCCCAGAGTGCTAGGATTATAGGCACGACCACTACATCCAGCCCATAAGTCCCATTTTCTATCTCCCCTTCAGTCAAGCTCCTCAAAGTAAGCTTCCATCTACTACCTCTATTTTTCTACCTTTTGTTCTTTAATAATAAAAGGTAAATGCTCATTGTATAAAACAACTACTATTCTCACATCTTCATATGCTCACAACCATACTTTGTTTCAAAGAGACAGTGTCTTATTCTATCTGGATAAGACCAGACTGAGTGCAGCATGATCACAACTCACTACAGCCTTGAACTCTTGGGCTCAGAAGATCCTCCTGTCTCAATCTTCTGAGAAGCTGAAGTTACATGCACATGCCACTATGCCTGACTAAATTTTGTGGGTGGGAGGGTTTGTAGAGACAGAGTCTTAGTACATGGTATGTTGCCTAGACTCACACTCCTGGCCAGCTGCAAGCAATCTTCTGACTCAGCTTCCCGACATGCTGGGATTTCAAAATCATAATTATTATTATTATTATTTTTTGAGACAGAGTCTCAAGCTGTTGCCTTGGGTAAAGTGCCATGGCATCACAGCTCACAGCAACCTCAAACTCTTGGACTTAAGTGATTCTCTTGTTTCAGTCTCCCAAATAGCTGGGACTACAAGCACCCACCACAATGCTCAGCTATTTTTTGGTTGCAGTTGTCATTGTCATTTGGCAAACCTGGGCTGGATTCGAACCTGCCAGCTCCAGTGTATGTGGCTGGCTCCCTAGCCGCTGAGCTACAGCTGCTGAACTCAACATCATAATTTTTAATATTGGAGAAATATTTCCTTCATAATTAAGTGGATTCCATTTTTCACTGCAATACATACTGTTTTGGCTAATGAACTCATTAGTACACATAAATCCTGTGTTATTTCAAGACAGAGACAGAGGTCTTATTATGTTGCCCAGGCTGGCATCAAACTCCTAGGCGTAAGCAATTCTCCTTTCTAAGCCTCCACAGTAGCTAGCACTACAGATGTATGCCACCATGTAGAGCACTGAGGACACAATTCTAAAAATATGTTACAGGTTAAAAGGTACTAGATACAAGTTGAGTATCCCTTATCCAATATGTTTGGAATAAAGTATTTTGGAGCTGAGAACACTGGCTTTTGTCTATAATCCTAGCACTCTGGGAGGCTGAAGTGGGAGGATCACTTGAGGTCAGGAGTTCAAGACCAGCCTGAGTCAAGAGTGAGACCCTGTCTCTATTAAAAATAAAAAAATTAGCCAGGCGTGGTGGCAGGTGCCTGACGTCCAGCTACGTGGGAGGCTAAGGCAAGAGAATCACTTGAGCTCCAGAGTTTGAAGTTGCTGTGAGTGAGGCTAAAGCCATGGCACTCTAGTCCAGGGACAGAATGGAACTCTATCTTTAAAAAAAAAAATGGGGGCATTTAGAATTTTTTTGGATTTTGAAATGTGTTTCAGATTTTGAAATGTATTTGCCTCATATACTTATCTGGTTAAGTGACCCCAACTGGAACATGCTGCAATGAACATCTCCTTTAAGCATCATGTCACCGATACAAAGCCTTCAGATTTTGGAGCATTTCAGATTTCTGATGTTTAGATTAGGAATACTCAACCTACACACATCTTATGTCAAGCTACCCTCCAGAAAGGTCATTGCTAACTTATAATACAAGCGGCAAAACACAAAGGTGGCTGTATGTGAAACAACTGAACAATGTAAAAAACACTTGTTTTCCCATGACTGTGCCATTAACATTTTTTCTGTTCAGAATTATTAGCTCATGTCTTATTTCTAACTTCCTACTGGATGATTTCTCTTTTTCTTACTGATAGAAAGCTATTACCTTTTGTGATTTATAAGACATCTCTTATGATGTTTCTTTTGGGATACTTTTTAAAAATTAGTTTTTGAATTGTGGTAACATATTTGCAATTTGCTAGCTAAGAGTGGTGGCTCACACTTGTAATCTCAGAACTTTGGGAGGCCAAGACGGGAGGATCGCTTTAGGCCAGAAGTTTGAGACCAGACTGGGCAACATCATGAGAACCCCATCTCTTGCCATAAATAAGAAAAATTTTAATTTTAAATTAGCTAGGTGTGGTAGCATGTGCCACTAGTCCTAGATACCTGGGAGGCTGAGACAGGAGGATCACTTAAGCCCAGGAGTAGGCGGTTACCCTGAGCTATGATTGCATCACTGCATTCCAGCCTGGGCGACAGAGCAAAACCACATCTCTACAAAGACAAAATTAAAAGTAGAAATAATTCAAATTCCCATCAACCAATGAATGGCTGATCAAAATATGGTATATCTATAAATGGAATATTAATCACCATAAAAAGGAATAAAGTACTAATACACAGTACAATGTAGATGGACCTAGAAAACATTATGCCAGTCACAAAAGGCCATTTCTTATATAATTCTATTTATATGTAATGTCCAGAATAGGCAAATCCATGGAAATAAAGTTGATCAGTGATTGCCAGGAACAGAGGGCAATGCGAGACAGGGAGTGAATGCTAATGGGTATGAGTTTCTTTTTGGGTTGATGAAAATGTCTTGAAATTAGACAGTGTGTGGATGACTGCATAGCTCTATGAAGAAACTAAAAACCATTCAATTATAACATTTTTTGAGCACCCCCCCTTCCTAAATAGTATACCTGAAAAGGACGATTTTCTGATATATGAATTATATCTCAGTAAGGTTCTTTTAAGAAAAAAAATTAATCATTTTTTTTTTCCTTTGAAAGACAGGGTCTCTTGCTCTGCTGTGTGGGCTAGAGTGCAATAGGGTCTTCATAGCTCACTGCAACCTTAAACTCCTGGGCTCAAACAATCCTCCTGACTCAGCCTCCTGAGTAGATGAGACTATGGGTGTGCACCACCATGTCCAGTTATTTTTTTCTTTTATTACTTTTTTTAGAGATGGGGTCTTGCTATGTTGCTCAGGCTGTTCTCAAACTCCTAGCTTCAAGTCATCCTCCCACTTATGCCTCCCAACGTGTTAGGATTATAGGCATAAGCCACTGTGCCTGATCAAGAATTTCTAGTTTATAGTAGAGAAAACCCATTCAAAACATGGGATCCATGAAGGCATACAGAATTGTTAAAGACAGTGTTAACTACCGCAATAATAATGCAACTTATAAGAAATCACTTTTCCATCCAAATCATAAATTATACTTTTACTCTGCATATTTATAAATCATAAGCAACTGTATAATGTAGTATCCATAAATGAGTCTATTAGTTTGCATATTCTCATTTTAATTATTTACTGTATATTTTCCATTAGGTGTAAGGCAACCTGGACTATTATTTCCGCACTTACTCACTTTAGTAAAGACCTGTCCCAACAAAAAGATGTAGAACAAACGATAGAAGAAATCCATGAAGAAACACATTTTCATAGGGCAACAAAGATATTAAATGGTATCCAATAAAATGCTAGCTACTGGAAATACTTGCTGCATATGGTACAGCTATTTGTCCATTAAAAATATCCATTTACATTTTCCAATAAGTATATATAAAGCCAAATTTTGTCAATCTTTTCAGGTTGTTTGGAATTTTAATATACCCTATGGCCAAGTAAATTTCACTTAAAAATTAAATTCTAATATAGCACAAAACCTTAAATGAATTCATAGCCATCATTATAGTTCTAATTGCATGCTTTATTTGAAGACGGGAGAAGATTGTGCTAAATTATATGGAACGAACTAGTGTTCACTATTTAGGCTACCCATTAACTGCCAGTCAAAGTAATAACAGCAATCTCTTCCCTAATTTTCCTGGTGCAGCTGTTTACAGAATATCCTGGGCGTGTTCATTTCAATAGATACATAGTAATGCAGACATCCACAAGTGAAAGCTGTATTTTTTTGTTTTCAAATTTTCTTATAGACTATAAATTCTACCTTGCATGTCCGGTTAACTGCTTTAAAATAATCAGCAAATGAATTAAATTGCTATACTGTGGTTTTAAATTTAAAATCTATACTCTGAAGCTCAAATTCTAAGAAAACAAGCAAAAAAATTTTTAAGACACAGACAAAAGCCACCCAAACAAAAATCCTTTCTTCTTTTTTAAAGGACAAAATTAAAAAGCTCCAGCAGATATTGGTCACATCTTTACTTGTGGCTCACCAAGGAATGCTTATGTTATATACACTTACTTTTCTATAACAATCTTTGAAAATTAACCAGAATATAGTCATGCATTGTTGAATAACAAGAATAAGCTCTAACACATGTCATGAGGCAATTTCCTCAATGGGCAAACACAATGTCCAGTACTTACAAAAACCTAGATGGGATAACCTACTATACACGGAGGCTACATGGTGAGGCCTATGGCTCCCTAGGCTACAAACCTATATAGCATGTTACTGTATGGAACATAATGGTAAGTATTTGCATATTTAAACATATGTAAATGCAGAAAAGGTACAATAAAAAATGGTACACTTGAATAGGGTGTTTACCATGAATGAAGTTGTTCTGTGTGACTCAGGGAGCAAATGAAAGCCTAGAATATTAGTGTATATTACTGTAGACTTTGTAATCACTATACACTTAAACTAAATGTATTTTTAAAAATCGTTTTCAATAGTAAATTAAGTTTAGTTCACTTTATTTTATAAACATTTTAATTTTTTAAAACTTTTTAACTCTTATACTAACACTTAGCTTAAAACATAAACACACTGTACAACTATACAAAAATATTTTCTTTCTTTATATCCTTATTTTATCAGGTTGTTTTCTGTTTCCAAAATTGATCTTTTTAACTTTAAAAATTTTTTTGTTAAAAACTAAGACACAAACACACAATTAGCCTAGGCTTACACAAGAAATCAAGATGTCATTAGGATGCAAGAATTTTTCCGCTCCATCATAACCTCACGACCACCACTGTATTTGTGTACTGAAACATCATTATGCTGCATGGCTATATTTACCTTTCCTAGGTACATGACTCAGGCACATCAATTACTCCATGCAGAAGATACACACACAGATTTATTTTTTTGTAGTACTGAATGCCAACAGTTTTGTTTTTTTTAAATATTAAGCTTTTAAAAGCTAAACATTGATCTTCATCAGTTGTTTCCAGTAATTTGGATTTCAAGGAATGTAAAAATAAAAAAAAACTTGGAGATTACCAGTTTGCTGAGGAAGAAAATAATTTTGTTTTAATAAATAAAAGAAAATAATTTTGTACTGTAAAAAAGGAAGAGAATAATTTTAATAAATAAAAGAAATTAATTTTGTACCGTAAAAAAGAAGAAAGGATTTTTGTTTTTTTGGGGGGGGGCTTTTGTCTTTGTCTTAAAATTTTTTTGGTTTGTTTTCTTGGAATTTGACCTTCAGAGTATAGATTTTAAATTTAAAACCACTAGGAAGATAGGAAGAACATAAATCCAGAATAAAGGGCATCCTTTAAATCAGTAAAATTTAACATTAAGAAACCATTATGCCAGTCTCCTTATTTTTCTCATTTTGACATACACTAGTGAAAACTTTGACACAGACTAAAATTGGAAAGCCACTAATTTATATTCCCTAAGCCTAAAAATATTGTTTAGGTCACATTTGGGACCATATAGATTCAATGAACCTTGAAAAATCAGCAACTTACAGTTCCTGCCTGAGCCTTCTTATCTTGGCTTTAGCATCTGCCAGTTCCACTGACAGATGTTGTCGACTTTCTGTTCGCTTCATGCCTGGAGAACCACAGGGTGACTGTGCCGATGAAGAGGCATGGGGTAGAAAATGGAGACCATCCCGCTCTTCAGAAAGCTCTATGATAGTCTAAGAAATTATAGAAATAAACCCAGACTCAATTTCCGTATTCTACATATCAGCAAAATAAACACATCAATACTATTTACTGAGTCTAACTGTACTACATACCAAAAACAATTCACTGGTCAAAAACATTTTAACTTTGTCATATTTAACTGCCATTTTTAAAAGTTTCAATCAACAGTCACGCATATACTATTTGGTAGATAACACTAGAACAAGACTTAATACTTTTTCCTGTCCTAGTTTTTAACAAAAGAAATCATTTATGATAAAATAACTAGATTACATGACAAATGTTAGGAAGTCATAAAAGATGCATTGACAAAAGAAATAAATTAACCCAGAGTGATTTGTCTAAAACTGTGCCATCCAATATGATAGCCAGTAGCATAGGTAGCCAGTTAATTAAAAATTTAAAATGTTAAAAAGACAGGTCCTTAGTCACACTAGCCCACATTTCAAGTGTACAACTGCTGTGTGTGGCTAGTGGTTACTGTCCTCGATAGCCCAGAAATACAAACTTGCTGTTACTGTAGAAGTGGATTGCAGTGCTCTAGAATTATAAACAGGTCTCAGAGGGACCTAACAAAACCTCAGAAGTTTAGTTCAATCTCTTTATTCTGCAGTAAGGTAACTGGGACACAGTCATTGATTTACCCATGATCACACAACTAGCTAAAAGCCATGCCAAGACTCCAAGCCAGTCTCTTGGCTCCACATCCTATGCTCTCTCTCCTATACACTAGTTCCGATCTGCTTCCTATTTCAAAGCTTCCTTTATTTCTTCCTCCAGAGACACTCCATGTGGGCATAAACATCCTTCTACTTTTCTAAATCTAAACTTGAAGAGCCATTTAACCTACCTACATGTACCTCACACAATCATAGTTGTCCATTCCCCCAAATTCACCTTTTCTTTTTTTTTTTTTTCAAATTCCCCTTTCTTTATTGGTAAATTATCTTATTTTAAACCAACTTCTCAGGTCTTTCTTTCAAACTTCTCAGGTGAACAGAAATTATTCTTTACAGCAATTTCAACTGCCCTACTACTCCAAATAGAATGGGTTCAGTCACCACCTTGGGACCAGAAAAATCACTACCCTTACTTTATTTCTCATTACCCAGTCTTATCCACCCTCACTGAATGACTGTGCTTTTTATTCCTTTTTTAAAACCATCTACCACGTCTTTATCCTTGGGATACATTTCAGCACCTATATCAAGATCCGTCCTATCTTTCTGCCTGCAATAATTGCTTTCAAATTCCACCGTGCCTGTCAATAACCCACAGAGCATGATTTCCTAGGCCCTTTTCTCTCTAGGTGCCATGTCCACTCCCTATTCAGTGCATAGGGGCTTATTCCTTTGTGGGATGCCTTCTTTACTATCATTACCCTCATGTCAACATACTACACTTAATCCTCTTTGCTCTCCAAACAATACTGCTAGCAACTCTAGAGTTCTCACACAGCCTGGAACTATAGATAGGCCCTTAAATATCAACCTTATTTTTGAATTTAATAATAACATGCTGTTACCTGATGATGGCTCACTCTTTGGTGAAAAAGGGAATTAACATTTATAGAACTTCTAGCTAGGAATTACCAAGATCTCATTCAATACCATAATCTGAACTAGAAGAATTATGTGTATTTGAGACATGAGGAAACCAAGGCTCATACTGGTTAAATAACTTAACCAAACTCTTACAAACAACAATGGGGATAGCAAGAATACAAATTAAAGTCTGATTCTAACACTATGTTACCTTCCTTACCTACCATCAGTTTGTTCTATTCCTGTTCCAAGATGATAAAGCTTTAAGAGAAAAACAAAGAGTCATATCGCCCTACTGCAGACTTTGCCATCCAGTTTCAATTAATCTCTTTCCACTACCCATCTATCCTTTTACTGAAATCTTACTGATTGCCTGGAAACCTTCCTCATGATGACTTTAGTTATAAATACATTCCCTTTTCTCCACTTGAGTCTCCAAGTGCAAATGACTATCTTTATTTCCAACAAATGACCTCTCCTCCAATTTGCCAAAGAAACAGAATCACCCAAGATTAACTTCTTGGTTAATTTTTTTTTTTGGCACTTTTCTTTTTTTTTTTGGCTCCCAACCTATATTTCTTACTTAAACATTTCCAATTTCTTTCTTCCTTATTGGCTTTTCTTTTCCTTGTTCTTCAAAGATATACTAGTTTCTTCTATCTAGAAAAATAAAACCATATTCCCTCCCTACCACTTTTTGCTTAAGAAGAGATAGTTTATGACACTATTTCATCCTAACTCGTTATCCAGCATGCTGACCCCAACTCCTCTATCTCTGTAACAGTGTCATTAATATTCCTAATAGTCCAGGCCCCACATCCCTGGAATCAACTTTTATTTGTATATTTTCTTACTACCCCAATTATCTTTAATCTTGCTTTCTAGTATCTCCTGAGTCTAACAATAGTACCTAGCAGTTAGTAAATATTTGTTCCATGCACAAATAAATTAGCCCTTAATTATAGGCTAGCTCGTATTTTTCACATATAAATAATGATGTTTTTCTTAATAAGCCAAATAAGATCTTTCTCATACCTCCTGTGCATCTCTTGATCCCTTACCTAGTATAGTACTATGCTTAAAACATTCAAATAAGCAATTCACAAAAGAAGAGGCAAACTACAGAAGACAGATGCTACATTTGAACTCAGTAGGTGGAGAAGTGGAGGTATCAAGAGCTTCCAAATGCCAATGAACAGAACACAAAAGAACTATGACCCACAAGATATTTAAAGAAAGAAAGAAACCCAGTATTATAAGTGTCCAGAGGTATTTTCCATTAAAGGTTAGAGACTGTGACCTGTGGCGGTAGCTTCTTGAACTCAAAACTTCCCATACATTTTCAAAATAATCTGAAAGGAAATGTCATTAAAGCAGAACTCACAAACTTTCCCCAATCCTTCCAACTAGAAGTTACAAGTAAATCTTCCTTCTTTAAATTCCTATAGTATTTTGCTTGGGCATGATGGTTCACGCCTATAATCCTAGCACTCTGGGAGGCCGAGGCAGGTGAATTGCTTGAGCTTAGGAGTTTAAGACCAACCTAAGCAAGAACAAGACCCTGTCTCTACCAAAAAAAAAAAAAAAAAAAAAAAAAGAAAAGAAAAGAAAAGAAAAAACTAGACCAGCATTGTAGTACATGCCTATAGTCCCAGCTACTGGGGAGGCTGAGGCAAGAGGATTGCTTGAGCCCAAGAGTTTGTGGTTTCTGTGAGCTATGATGCCAGGGCACTCCACCTAGGGGTAAAGAGTCAGATTCTGTCTCAAAAAAAAATTAGGCCAGGCATGATGGCTCATGCCTGTAATCCCAACACTCTGGGAGGCTAAGGTGGGCAGATAACCTGAGCTCACAAGTTTGAGACAAGCTTGAGCTAGAATAAGACCCCATCTCTAAAAACAGTCAGGCATTGTGGTGGGTGCCTATAGTCCCAGCTACTTGGGAGGCTGTGTCTGAGGTTGCTGTGAGCTATGAAACCACAGCACTCTACCAGGGAGCAATAAAGCAAGATTCTGTTTCACACACATACAAAAAAATTAAAAAACAAATTCCGATAGAATTTTAAGGTTTATCATTTTTAGTACTTACCATTTAAAAAATGTTTTTACAACGTAATTATTTTATTAAAATAACTTCCCTATTAGGCTGTAACCATTTTTGTTTTTCTTTTTGTTAAGACAGAGTCTCACTTTGTCCCCCTCAGTAGAGTGCTATGGCATCACAGTTTACAGCAACCTCGAACTCTTGGGCTTAAGCAATTCTCTTGCCTCAGCCTCCCTAGGAGCTGGGACTACAGGCACCTGCCACAACACCTGGCTATTTTGTTGTTGTCATTGTTGTTTAGCAGGCCGGGGCTGGGTTTGAATCCACCAGCTGGGGAGCCTGGGGCTGGTGCCCTAACCACTGAGCTATGGGTGGCCCTAGACTGTAACAATCTTTGGTTCAATTTGCTGTTCTCAGTTCTCAAGCACTCTAGCACAAAATCTTCCATATATAAAGTATATATTTAGTATATAAAGAAATATTTATATATTCAGTATATAAAGAAATATATAAAGTGTGTATATATATATATATGTATATACCACATAATATATACTTTATATATTTCTTTATATACTGAAGAATGAGGAAAGGAATTATAAATGTTGCTCAGCATAATCATGGATTTAGGCAAAGGTATTACAATTAACGGCTGGGAACACAAGCAATGGAATTAGATCTGACAAGTTCCTTAACTTTTCTAAGCTCCAAAATGAGATTACTGTACAATTTAATAACGTAGTATGTGTTAAACTAACTGCAAAAAGTCTGACATAAAATAAATAGTGATAATGAAAGGATCTTAAATTTATTAAAATCTATTTGTCTTTTATTAAAGAAGAAGACTAAAGTCATTATTCTGTAGCACTATGAATAAAAAAAGAGAAATACATATTTTTTAGACTGAAGTGAAATAATTATAACAAAAGATCAATTAAAAAGAAAAAAGTTAAAGGGAAAATCTTATTTCAATGTAACTGAATGACACCGGATTATTAGATTTACATACTATCTTTACATTTGTCTAATATGTTGTCATTATTTTTAATAACCCTTTCTAATTCACATATTGGTGACCCAAACTGGAAAATAAACTTCCCTAGAGAATTGGATTTCAACCAGCTAACAATTTGTTTCCCAAATACCTCAGATTTATATTAATATAAATATATTAATATATTTATATCTCTCCTTTATATCTCTTCCATATTTATATCTCTCCTTCTGTGATATTATATATTTAATAAATATATTAATATATTTATATCTCTCCTTCTGAGATATTTCAACCAGCTAACAATGTTATATCTCTCCGAGATATATTTATATTAATATATTTATATCTCTCCTTCTGAGATATTTGTGATATTAATTATATAATATCACAATTAAAAAGTTAATTAACTTTTTAATTCCTTGTTTAAAAAAAAGCAAATTCAAAACTACTTAGGCAGAATGTATTTTAGAAGATTTTTCAAACAATTCATACAGTGTTTCATATTCCTTTTAATCTTGTCAGAATCAGGTAATGACAAGTTATTTTGTTCACCTCATATTAATCACTTCACTTAAATGAGATCAAACATTTTATACATGCCCATCAGTTATATAAAACCAAAATACAGAACTTCAGACGTAATTCTTCAGAAGCTGGCAGATACCTCATTGTAATACATTACTAACCAATAACCTCAAGTACAAATAGAAGAATGTACTAGATAATGAATAGGGTAGTAAAAAGACACTAAAACAAGAAGGTGACAGCATATGTCTAAAAATTAGATTGAAAATGAAATGATCTAAGTATCTCAGTATAAATTATATACCTAGCAGGATGTTTTTCAATTTACTCTTTCCTTCCTTTGGTCTCACTGCCCTCACTTTTTAAAAACAAACATTTTTCTTTTCTCTCTCTCTCTTTCTTTTAAGAGACAGGGTCTTGCTCCTAGGCTGGAGAGAGGTGATGTGATCATAGCTCACTGCAACCTCAAACTCCTGGGCTCAAGGGATCCTCCTACCTCAGCCTTCCGAGTAGCTAGGACTACAGGTACATGCCACTGAGCCCAACTAATTTTTAAAAACAATCTTTTTAGTTTAGTTTTTTTTTTTTGAGACAGAGCCTCAAGCTATCCCCCTGGGTAGAGTGCTGTGACATCATAGCTCACAGCAACCTCCAACTCCTGGGCTCAAGCAAGTCTCCTGCATCAGCCTCCCAAGTAGCTGGGACCACAGGCTCCTGCCACAGCGCCCAGCTATTTTTTGGTTGCAGCTGTCATTGTTGTTTTGGTGGGCCTGGGCTGGATTCGAACCTGCCACCTTAGGTGTATGTGGCTGGCACCTTAGCCACTTGAGCCACAGGCGCCAAGCCTTAAAAACAATTTTTTTATAGAGACATGGAGGTGGGGGGTGGGGGTCTCACTACCAGCTTAGGTCTTGAAATTCTGGCCTCGAGCAAACCTCTCACCTTCGCCTCCCAGAGTGCTGGGACGATAGGTTTGAGCCACCATTCCCAGACTTATTTATTTCTTAATAGTTTCTTTTATTTTAACGCCTAAAGAAAAATTGAAAATTCTCATCAGAATCAAATAACTTCTACAGAGACATGAACGCTTTATTCTGGAAAAAAAAAAGTCTTTAGGAATTTCTTCTATGTTGTCTTTCATTGATCTCAAAATAATCACACAAATTTTCTACAAATGAACTCAAAAGTGTCTCTCACATGTAAATGGAACAAATGATAAAAGCTATATGTTTTCCTGAATGGCGGAGTACTTTACTCTGCTATTAAGAAAGTATTACTCACCACCACATGCACTGAAGTCTAGACTTCTCTAAAATTATAAATTGCTGTCAGGGAGTGCAGACAGAAAATTTGGTACAATTTTACTCTTTTAAAAAGCAAAGTATGTCTGAAAGGAACTTACAATAATTCTCTTTTTAAAATCACACTTCATCATACTAACTACAAAAATTTGAGATCTTTTATGACACATTTTATTCAGAACACCTGTTATTCTCGTATTAATACTTATTTTTCCAACCTCCAAATGCGGCAATAAAACTAAGAAATTAACCTTAAGCAAATTCTTCTGCTTCAAGGCAATGATTTTTCCACTTACACAAACATATTTTCAGTTTCACACTTCTGTATTGTTGCCAGAGATGTGGGGGTGACTTGAAAAACACACAGGAACAAAATCAGAATAATACTAATTTAAAAGGAAAGAAGAAAAGAAAACTTAATTGCAATTCATTTACTAGCAATTTGGGGTTCCTGTACATTCCTCTGGTTCTTCCCTTCCACAACAACCACCAAGAAACAGTATGTTATTACCTGTCTCTATGAAACAGAATATCAATTCTGCAATACTTCTAAAGTTACTATTTTCTTTTTTTTGGAAAGCAAACTTGACAATACATTGAAAGAAATGTACAAACCTCTGAATGTTCATCTCTCTCATCAATAAGTCTTTTTAGGTGTAAAGCCATATTTTTCAAGAGTGGTTCTATGTCCTCCTGAGATAGATCAGTCACTTCCATCCACTGAAGATCGAACACATTTTCCTGATTATGGGTAACCTTTAAAAAAGCAACCAAAAAAATAGCTAATATTCAAAAATCTATTTTATTATCATATAACACTAGCTCAAATATAGTATCTCACATAATAAAAACATGAAACATCAGTATGATATTTAAAGAGTATTTAAAATTAACGATAAAAACATTACAACTAAAAACTTCTAATTTTTAAATAAATTTAACATTCATTTTCTAGTCAAAAAATATTTAATCCAAGGCATTCCTAAGGGAAAGTAATACTGATATATCTGACAACTATTTTAACAAAATCAATTAAACTTTTCTTTAGCTAAGACTTTTATTTTACCTGAATCCAAAAGTAAGAGGTTTTAGTATTGTAGGATATATGTTATTACATTTGTATATTTGGAATAGGTAAATCTTTACAGATTCTGATGATCACCCTGTTGTGAACCTTAGGAGAATGGATCCCAATATAAAGATATTTGTAAGAATGGAAAAGTTATACAAGTGAATACTTATTTCTTGCTGTGATTCTGTTATGTTGCTTTAACTTTCCCAATAAACAGCAAAAGTCAGCTCAAGGATAGTGGCAAATTCAGTAACTTGTAACATTTCTTCAAAATGAAATAAAACCATATGGCTAGCACAAATATATATAAAGAGTACCAGTAAAACTGTATCTTATAAAATACTAATATGCTTATTGTTGACAAAAATGTTGTAAGAAATATGAGCTCTATGAACATTAAGACAAAAGTTGATCTATGGAATACAAAGTCATCTAAAAAAATACTTTGAAGTACTATACATTTTCACTATTTAAAAAATTTCTCCTTTTTTCTTATCAACATGCAAAATTTAACATATTATAATTCTAAAAAATCTTTATAATAAGACTAAAAGCCAAGAATAGACAGATGCAGAAATAGCTTTTAAAATCAATCTTAACATATAAATTTTATTATCCTTAATTATTTGACACTGTACCATGTCTTAGACTTAAATCATATATGACAAATCATTAATGGTTTTATAATTCAAGTAATATCTTCAATAAAAATTATGCTATGTCTACTCATTGAAAAGAAAATCACTGGAATGGCTAAGCTTATTATCTTACCTCATATTGTTTTAAATTATAAGCAGTATTTCACTTTCAGTTATTTCTATTCACTAACCTATTCATTCTGTTCTAGCGAGGACAGATACTTCATCCCTCAAATAACATTTTTTGCCTATGTCTCTACAGAGAAAGCCAATAAGAGCACAATTGTAGTTAGCATTGTGCTGTTGTACAAGATGATTCACTTAAACTATCTCTAAAGAGAAGACAATTTGCATAAAAGCAGGGTTCATTTTTATTCCATCTCGAAATGCTTGCTTAATGTCATGACTTTAAGTATTTTGGAAGATACACAAACACACTACTGCAGAGTTTCATAAACAGTACATTAAAAAATGTACACAGGTTATTACCTCTTGTATATGTGCGGCAACTGCTGCTTTTGTATCAAAATCTAAACCTTGAATTCTTTCAATGAATTCTTCTTTTTTCTGACACTAAAATAAATGAATAAAATAAACATTCATACTTTGTACAGTCCTTAATATGGCTAACCTTCATCAAGCTTGGCTATGTTTTTGAACAGTACAGTAGGGGTTTTGTTTTGCATTAAAATTATTTAATATGCTCACCTAATAGACAGCAATTTAGAAATATATATATTTTTTAAAAGGCAATGAAAATCTATACTATTTTTATGCTGAAAAGTTCTAAAGTGGGAAACCATTACACAACCCATCTGAGGTCAGTACAATATTATTATGCTAACTTTACAAACAGAGAAGTAAAGAATCAAGAACTTGTTTCAGAGAGGATAGGTTACTTGCCAAAAAACACAGTGAGTCAGTGGCAGAAATCGGAATACAGCCAAAATGCTCAGTCAGTCCCTGGCTATCACCAAACAACACAGCCTTTCTTCTTGGAAAAAAAATGTTTAAGCAATTTTTATTTCAAGCTTACAACTCATTCTCACATCTTCATCCCATCAATCTTAATAAAAGAAACCCACTTTTATAGCTCAGTTCAACATTTATAGGGTAATACAATAAATATATGACTTGTTTCTAACATAGCAAAAATTTACCAGGGGCAAAATTTAAGAAGGTATATACAAGTACACATGTAACCAAATAGAATAAAGGCAGTAATTCTTCATTGTATAATCTTTTTAAAAAGCTTTATATAAATTAACATTATTAAAATGGCAATCTAAAATCTTTTTCCTTCCCATCAGTATTAACAGTTTAACATGCATCTCTAACACCATCTACATTTCTTACGCTGCAATCCAAAAGCTGTATTCTTGGAGTTACTAAAGGAGAAGGGCACACAAAATAGAAAGCGCTGCCTTGTCTAATTTAGTTCCATCTCCTGGGCCAATTACTGCAATACGAGTGAAGACAATATACTCACAAAAAGAAAAACTGGCTCTTTGATCATACAATGTACAAGGCTCTGATTTATATTCTACATATTTATCTTATCAAATTATAACACTCTATTTCTACTGTCATACTATTTAAGCACACTTCCATCAGTGCAGAAAATTCTATATCCTGTAAAAAACAAAAGTATTCAGACAGTGTAGTTAAAACTAAATTACCAGAATGTATGCTTTCTGATTGTGATTATAAAGTCAGAGTTTTGGGGTGGATAGGAAAAAAATATGTGGTTTAAAAACAAAAATTTGTCTAGCAAACAGTATTTGACAGGCCTTATGAGAATAATTAAGAATTACTTTTAACTCTAAGTTTATAGCTGTACATTTATAAACTATTTTAAATTGCACATGAACTTTATGGCCACCTTGTATAAAATAACTAGTTTTTCAAGTTTATGTGGTAACCTCAACTTTTTAATGCTTCCAAAATTGAACTATACATTGTTTCTGAGAATTTATTCTCAGAATATAAGATGGCAGTTATAAAAGGTAATGACTATGACTCACCAAAGACTCTTCCAACTTAACTGCCGTATCTTTCACTGCTGTCAGTTTAAAGATACACTTCCCCTCTTCCAAGCCCCCAGCAATCTCAACATAAATAAATAAGAATTTTTCCTTTACCCTTAAATACAGTTTCTACTAAATCTCTTCTTATTTTAGACTCTAAGAGTTTTAAGAATTCTGAAAATGTTTTATAAATTCATAAAGAATGAACAATAAAATTCACAGGATTTTGGAGGATAAAAAAGACAAAGACTGCCAAGATAAAAGAGTTAAGATTCAAACTCTGAAGTTGAATAATCAGATCAAATGTTCTATATCAGTGCTGTGTAACAGTAATCACTAGCTACATGTGGCTTCTGAGAATGTGAAATGTAGCCATTGAAACCAAGAAATTGAAATTTTATTTAATTATAATTAATTTTAATTCAAATAGCCACGAGTGGCCAGTGGCTACTAAACTGAATAACCTAGCACTAGAGCATATTAAAGCCTGGTGTTTTAGAAAAGACAGAGGCTAGGCACAGCCTATAATTGCAGCATTGCAGAGTCTGCGGGGGTTGGACTATTTGAGGCCAGGGGTTTCAAGACCAGCCTGAACAACACAGTGAGATCCCATCTCTACTAAAAATAAAAAAAAAATTAGCCACGTGTGGGGGCACTTGCCTCTAGTCCTAGCTAAGGCAGGAGGATTGCTTAAGCTAAGAGCTTGAGGTTGTGGTGAGTTCTGATGATGTCACAAGGCAACAGAGTAAGACTTTGTCTCCATAAAACAAACAAACAAACAAACAAACAAACTATATATATATAAAGTTTACTTCCAGCTATAACATCTCTTGTGAAGACTAAAATAATCATCAGGAAATTTTTTTTCCACTTAAAATTAAGTAGTGAAATTTATAAGGTCATAGAGCCAAGAAATTTCCAAACGGCTCGGTGCCTATAGCTCAACCAGCTAAGGCGCCAGCCACGTACACCTAAGGTGGCGGGTTTGAATCCCTAGCCTGGGCCCGCCAAACAACACTGACGGCTGCAACCAAAAAATAGCCGGGCGTTGTGGTGGGCACCTGTGGTCCCAGCTACTTGGGAGGTGGAGGCAGGAGACTCACTAGAGCCCAGGAGTTGGAGGTTGCTGTGAGCTGTAATGCCACGGCACTCTACCCAGGGGGACGGCTTGAGGCTCTGTCTCAAAAAAAAAAAATAAAGAAAGAAATTTCCAAACAAACACTGCAAAAATTTTCCCTTCTATTCCTAATGATTTTGCTTGGGAATTTCACAACTATCTCAAGGCTAGGATGGAGAACCACGCATCAGTAAAAATTCAATGCTCAGCACTTGGTTTGGGAGACTTGTGTTATTCACTGAAAAAGACTGACAGAATTTGATTGGTTTACTCCGGCAATAATAAAAATGCTCAAGTTCTGGCCTTAAATGGTTTTCTTCATATTTGAAGTTATTCCTGTGGCCTTCATTTAGGTATGATCAAGGGTTAAAAAGTCTTTTTTTTTTTTTTTTTTTTAGAAAGATACTCAATCTGTCCCCCTGGGTAGAGTGCCGTGGCATCACAACTCACAGCAACCTCCAACTTCTGGGCTCAAGTGAGTGTCTTGCCTCCCCCTCCCAAGTAGTTGGGACCACAGGTGCCCACCACAACGCCTGGCTGTTTTTTTTGGTTGCAGCCATCATTGTTGTTTAGCGGCCTGGCTGGATTCAAACCCGCCAGCTTAGGTGTATGTGGCTGGTACCTCAGCCACCTGAGCCACAGGCACTGAGCCAAGGGTTAAAAAGTCTTAATTACAATTTATTCTATGAAGTAAGATCTTTGATAGCCATTACCTTTACTGTTTCTGAATGCTGCTTCCTCTTAAGAATTTCACAATTTTTTCTTCAAAAGAAATTTTTTTTTTCAATTTCCCAATGCTTGTTTTTAAAAAATTTTTCTTTTTAGGAATATATCTTTTGAAACCTATGGCACCCTGAATTCCTGTACTGTAATATATTGGCAACCTTTATCTTGCTATTTCTACCTATATAATTATTACAGATAGCCAGGTATTGTGGCAGGTTCCTGTAGTCCCAGCTACCTGGAAGGCTGAGGCAAAAGAATTGCTTAAGCACAAGAATTTGAGGTTGCTGTGATCTGTGACACCATGGTACTCTACCGAGAGCTACACAGTGAGACTCTGTCTCAAAAAAAAAAAAAAAAAAGAAAAGAAAAGAAAAAAATTATTACAGATAAAATTGACTCAGATAGGGAAAACATATTTATACCACTTTTATATTATACTAGAATTTTAAGCTATTCAACTACTAGATAAATTAAATATTGTATAACAAAGGATGTTCTAAAAAGCATTCTAATAATACCTATTAGCTGAAGTTTTATGTTAATAAATGATGACACACCTTGGCTTCCTCAAGTTTCTTGTCCAAAAGCACATTTTGGCTCTTCGGTATCAACAAAAATTTCTAATTATTCATATAATTATTCATAATACAGTCACAGCTTAAGGCCAACAGGAGATTCTGACTGTTACGCACATCACCAATTAGCACTAGTGACTCCAAAATGCTTATAGGATGAAATCTAAACCTTATCTTAAAGTAGCAAATCCAGTCTTGCATAACAAACACAATCTATGTAAACTCTCTGATCTAAAATGTCTTGCCTTTCTCCCCCATGAATGTTACATTCCAACCAACTTGAGGTCCCCTGAATATATTTTTTTCTCAACATCTCTGCTCTAATTTCAAATATTACCTCACCAGAGGCCTTCTCTAAGAACAAGCACATTTAAGAAAATACTTCTATGCATATCAATGTATCTTGCCCTATGATAACTATGACCCTGTACTATTATTATTTGATCTGCCTCTAAAATTTAATTCCCTAGGCTTTGTATCTTTTTTCTAAAATCCAATCTAGAAAATATTGGTTCTGATTTCAAAAGTACTAGTGACCTATTATTTTTTTTAATGCTTACTATGTAACAGGAGGTACAATAAAGGTATATACAGTAATCTACAGTACTGTTTGGAGGATGTCCAAGATCCACATCCAGTCCTCTAAATCCAAATCCATCTATAACAGGTGCTATACTCCTTTGAATCTGGGACATCTTCCAAACATAATTTTATAGACTATTCTTCACTAGCTCTAGCCACAGTTTCCTAAAGTAACTCTTATCAAATTAATAACATTTTGCTTATTGTCTCTTTGAACTATTCCCAAGTTAAATAAATGATAAAGTTAAGAAACTCAACCTTAAAGCTTACTTCCATACTATCCTGTTCTATCTCAAAATCAACCTTTATTTTCCAGTTTACATTATAATGTCATCCTCATGCATATTTATATAATTATCCTTTCATATGATTTACTCATCCTCTACTTTCCCTCATACCTTGGTCTACCGAGCTATTTTCCCTCTCTTTTCTAATTACCATTAGAAACAATATCTACCTTACAAATCCTTTCCAGAATATGTGAATCTAAAGTACAGGAAAATATAACAAGCTCATACATTTGTAGGAAAAAGTTAAGAATACTTAACATTATAGAAAAAGCTTCTTGTTTTAATAACATGCCAAAATTACAAATATTATATTACTTTTAGAAAGTAATCTTCCTTACAAGGCCAGGTGTATTTATACATTTTTTTGCTTTATTCAGCATTTAGTTCTGTGTATCAATGAAAGTAATTTATATATCTAAAGTTATGATAGTTGATTTCTGAGCAATGCTTCATTAAATAGGTTTTAAAGAGAAATTTGTAGTGGCTCTATAATCCCACTGCTCTATGAAGCAGGAGGATCACTTAAGGCCAGGAGTTCAAGCTCAAGGTAGACAACATAGTGAGATACCATCTCCACAAAAAATTTAAAAATTACCCAGGTGTGGTGGTGGCATAAGCCTGTAGTCCTAGCTACTCCGGAGGCTGAGGCTGAGCCTGGGAGCAAGGCTGCAGTGAGCTATGATCAAGATCCTACATTCTAGTCTGGGCAACAAAGTACCTTATCTTTTAAAAAAAAAAAAGTCCATTTCATGACTCTGCTATATTTCACTAGTAAAGTAAAATGTTAGAAGTTATCTTAAAACATGGGCATCAACATTCACCCAGGCCAGCTGTGGAGGCTCACACCTGTCATCCTAGCTCCCTAGGGGGCCAAGGAGGGTAGATTGTTTGAGCTCAGGAGTTTAAGACCAGCCTGAGCAAGAGTCAGACTCTGTTGCTACTAAAAACAGAAAAATGTCGCCCGGAACGGTGCGTGTGCCATAGCCCCAGCTACTTGGGAGACTGAGGCAAGAGGAGGATTGCTTAAGCCCAAGAGTTTGAGATTGCTGTGAGCTATAATGACATCACAGCACTATACCCAAATGACAGAGTGAGACTGTCTCAAAAAAAAAAAAGGCCTGGTGCAATGGCTCATGCCTGTAATCCTAACACTCTGGGAAGCCAAAGCAGGTAGACTGCTGGAACTCAGGAGTTTGAGACCAGCCCAAGCCAGAGGAAGAACTCATCTCTAGAAAAAATAGCTGGGCATTGTGAAGGGCACCTGTAGTCTCAGCTACTTGGGAGGCTGAGGCAAGAGAATCAATTAAGCCCAAGAGTTTGAGGTTGCTATGAGCTATGATGCCATTGCACTCTACTGAGGGCAACATAGTGAGACTGCATCTCAAAAAAAGAAGTCATCCAAATATAAAATATTCTTGCTAAATTTCTTTAGGAAACATCCATTGGCAGACTTGGACGCTTTGGTCAACCTATTAAAGGTTTAGTTAGAAAAAAGAACATTATTTCATGCCATCCTTCTTATTTTCTAGCATCTGGGAATACTATCAAGTGAGTTATAGAAAAGAGAAGGGGGTGAGGGGACTTTTATAGTCTTTTTTATTGCTCCTACAGATAATAATGACAACGGTTTCTTTAAAATTTTGAGGCTTTTCCCCTAAACTACTCTTAAGAAAAGTTCCTTGGTTCTGCTCCATTCCTACTGTCAATTTTAATAAGCAATAATAACTAAGCAATAACCAGTAGTAATGACCAAATTTATATAGTCACTATTTTACCAAAATGTACATAACATTCACCAACAAAGGTTATTTTAAAAAGCAAACATAGGATATAAAGACTGCAAATAATTAAGAGTAGTGGTGTTTCTAACTCGGGATTAATGATCACATTAGAACATCAATGACTATAAACATCATATTTAACTTAGTATTTAATCACCTGTGAAGTAAACACCTGCACATTACACAGCATTAATAATATACCTTGTGTAAGAATATAGCTCCTAAGCAGTCAGCTGTACAAGCTGGAATATGTAATTTCTGGGATATATAATTTCTAACATATGTATGTAAAAGACTACCAGTGGTCACATTATTTGTTTACAAGTAACCTTTTACAAAGAAGAAAGATGGTTTAAATAAGCATTATAATCACTCACTGGAACAATGGATGAGTAAGTGAAAAATCAGCATAGAATATAATAGGTTTTGAAGTCAAATGGGAGTGGAGGCTGGTCCGAAAGTAGTGAGTTATCTTAATTGTTCACAGTGAGTTACATGCTGAAATCCTTGATCTAGGCTTTCCCCCCTTCTCACTACTGCACTTGACTAGTTTTTAACAATAAAAAATAAATTAAAAAATTTAAAAACTAGACCTGAGGTTCAGCTCCTGTAGTTCAAGTGGCTAAGGCACCAGCCACATACACCAGAGATGGTGGGTTCAAATCCAGCCCAGGCCTGCCAAACAACAACAACTACAACCGACAAATAGCTGGGTGTTGTGGCAGGCACCTGTAGTTCCAGCTACTTTTGAGGCTGAGGCAAGAGAATCGTTTAAGCCCAGGAGTTGGAGGTTGCTGTGAGCTGTGACGCCACGGCACCCTACCAAGGTGACATCTGGAGTCTCTGTCTCAAAAAAAAAAACAAAAAACTAGAGCTGAATCTCAGTGCTTTGCCCCAGTAGTAATGTGACCTAAATTTAGAGTGATCATCCTAGCTTGCCTGGGACTATTCCAGTTTACACATGCAGTTCCACTGTAATTATTAACAGCAACTTCTTTGACTTCCCTAAGTCCCTAATTTGGAAAATATCTGTAAACACAAATCTCCTTACCTGAAAAAATATTTTATGAGAAAACCTATGTAAGGAATAATACCTGCCACAATGTAAGCATTTAATAAATCACAGCTTCTATTAGTATAGTCATTGATCAAAAAGAAATACAATAATAATCTAGATGCCTAAAACATCTTCCTAAAGTTCTCCCTCCTCTTTTCTTTTCCAGAGACAGGGTACTGCTCTGTTGCCCAGGCTGGAGTTCAGTGGCATGATCACAGCTCACTGTAACCTGAAACTCCTGGGCTCAAGAGATCCTCCTGCCTCAGTCTCACAAGTAGCTGGGACTGCAGTAGGTATACACCATTATGCCTGGCTAGTTTTTCTATTTTTAGTAGAGATAGGTTCTTGCTCTTGCTCAGGCTAATCTCGAACTCCTGAGCTCAAGTACACTGCCCACCTCAGCCTCCTAGAGTGCTAGGAGCATAGCTGTGAGCCACCATGCCCAGCCAGTTATATATTCATTTAAAATTTTCTAACACAAACTTTGAAAACCAATGGTACAACCTAAAGTCTTTCAGAACTAGAATCTAAAAAAATGTATAAAGAGGCTATTAAAATGAAATCATGAAGAAATATTTTAACTTACCTGAACTGCACAACCCAGTAAAAGTAAAAGCAGCTTTTTAACTTCTTCTGTGCCTTGTTCTGAAATAAAAACAATTACTAAGTATAACTTTTTGTTCTGTTTCAACTCTTTCTCATATAGGAAGAATCACTTCTAGATGTCATGTTTAGTCTATAAGCAAAAGCAGCTATATATGTGTGCAGTGTGGTAGGGTAACAGCAGAAGAAGTGGGCAAGGGCCTCAAGTGCGAAGGGCTGCAGGATATAAACAGTGTTCAAGGCTCAGTGCAGTAAGTATGCTAACTATGAATCCATCCCTTTTCCATAAATGCTTCTACACCAGCCTACCAAATCAAGAACCTACCGCATTATGCTGGTACAGGGGCATGGCACAAAGGCAATCAAAATAGTTCCTAAGAGGTCTGTTTCCTCTTAGGCCTATTAGTGTTTTCTTACTAAAACACAGATCGTATGATTCCTCCACCTATAAAACTTAAATGGTTTCCCACTGTGTAAGGTCATAAGGATCAGAATCTTAAACGCATTATCATGAGGTTGTTAAAATAAAGGTATACGACAAGCTACATGAAAATTAATGATCTGTAATAGAAATGGAGAGACTATATAGACTTAATGTAAAATATGTCTGTCCTCACCCACAATTTACAAATATTCTAAGCTTATTTTCTCCTTACAAAATAGGACATCACTTTTAACTTATACAGAAGTATGAAAAAAAAAAACCCACCGCAAGCAAGTTCCTGGTAAGTATTATAGGATGGCACACAGATAAGGCATCATTATCACAGTATGTTCGTTTTAACACTTACCAGAAAAGGGATTTTTGCCAATGATTAAGACATTTGGCAAAGACATCATGATCAATTGCTGCAAAGTCTCCTACAAAAAGATATCCAACAGTTGTTATTTTGGTAATGTTGACTAGGTAATTACTCATCAAGCGGTAACTTTGATTTTGTACATTTTTCTCTAGGTATGCCATATGACAACTAAAATAATATGAAAAAAAGATGTAAGGTCTTACATTGTTTCTAACTTTAAACTAATGAATAAATAAAATAATAATACCAGACAGACTTAAGTTAATGTGTCAAATGCCTACAATATAAAAGTAACCAACTCAACTGGTCTACTAGTTATTATTTAGAAGTCTGAGATTTCAGTTGCTAGAAAGTTAAGCAACATTCCTCAATGAAAGATGGAGCATGTGCACTCTTTGTTCTTTCTGTTATTTCTGTGGGAACTAAAAATGTCAACTGATATTAAAATGGATAAAGCTTCCTCAAGATGGATGAAGCAAAGAAATAAAAATTTAAAAAAGCTAATTACTCTATAAAAATCCTATCTCATAGCCGGGTGTGGTGTCTCACACCTGTAATTCAAGCACTCTGGGCTGCCGAGGCAGGTGGATTGCTTGAGCTCAGCAGTTCAAGACCAGCCTGAGCAAGAGCAAGACCCTCTCTCTACTAAAAATAGGAAAACTAGCCAGGTGTTGTAGTGGGCACCTGTTGTCCCAGCTACTAGAGAGGCTGAGGCAAGTGCATTGCTCAAGCCCAAAGAGATTGAGGTTGCTATGAGCTATGATGCCAGGGTACTCTACCCAGGGGAACAAATTGAGACTCTGTCTCCAAAAAAAGAAAAAAAAAATCCTATCTTATGATCATTTCATGAAAGTGAATTCTTTCTCAGTAAATCTTTATTTCTCTCCTCTATGTACAACAGATGTTTAACTACCTTTGACTCTTGTTAAACTTTAGTGACAAGAATGTATATACATTCTGACAGTGTAACATAATTCAGAAGACTGAATACACTCAAATTATTCATTTTAGGTAACACAGCAAGTGTACAACTTTTGTTTGGACCATCTTTTCCCTGAAATAAAGGAAGATATTGTGTCTACCATTACAACCACTGACACTGATGATATCCAAAGAGTCTGAGATAAATTAGCCTATAGGACAGATGGCTGCCATGTGCTATTACTGAAGCATTCCAAGATTATAGTAATGACAGTTTCTTTACAAACTGGCCTTTACTATATGTTCAGATACAACTCATTACTGAGGAATATGTTTTTGAATCTTTTATTTAACTTAATACTACGATGAAGAAACAATCCTGAAAAATAACTATGAAAAGTTAACTTGTACTGCTTTTAACAATATGTAATTCTGGACTGACTAAGGCACGGCTTATAGTTAGTGGGTGGCATGACACTAAATGCTACTTAGAAATAATCTTTTCTCGTAATTCTTTATAGATAACATCTTAGAGAGTTAGAACAATTTTTTTCCTTAGCATTAATTTATTGGCCTTAAAAAAACCTATCACTATGGTTTAAATTTTTTTAAACTTAAAAATATCCTAGCACCTGGAGCAGACAAACAAGAAAATAAGTAACTAGATATTTTTCATGATAATCGCTAAGGATAAAAATATTGCACAAAATGTGAAAGAATACCAGAGGAGATGGAAACAATAAGATTGGTATTTTTTAAAGATATTGCAAGCACTCAAATATACATAATTTGAGTGTTTTTAAGGCCATTAAAGTAAAATTTCACTGAATATTCTAACATGAAGACAGTCCAGAAAGATATGGAAAACTATAATCATTAGAAAAAGGAAAAAGGCCAAAGAAGATGAAATATTTGGGAGTTTACCTAACAAAGGACGTGCAAGATCTCTATAAAGAGAACTATAAAACTCTAAAAAAAGAAATAGCTGAAGAGGTTAACAAATGAAAAAACATACCATGCTCATGAATGGGAAGAATCAACATTATTAAAACGTCCATATTGCCCAAAGCAATATACAATTTTAATGCAGTCCCTTATTAAAGCTCCAATGTCGTACTTTAAAGATCTTGAAAAAATAATACTTCATTTTATATGGAATCAGAAAAAAAATCTCAAAAAGCCAAGACATTACTCAGAAATAAAAACAAAGTAGGAGGAATCACGCTACCAGACCTCAAATTGATAGTGATCAAAACTGCACGGTACTGGCACAAAATCAGAGAGGTAGACGTATGGAACAGAATAGAGAACCAAAAGATGAACCCAGCTACTACTTACTGTTATTTGATCTTTATTAAGCCAATTAAAAATATCCAGTGGGGAAAAGACTCCCTATTTAACAAATGGTGCTGGGTGAACTGGCTGGCAACCTATATAAGACTGAAATGGACCCACACCTTTCACCATTAACTCAGATAGACTCTCACTGGATTAAAGATTTAAACTTAAGACATGAAACTATAAAAATATTAGAAGAAAGTGCTGGGAAAACAAACGAAGAAATGGGCCTGGGAGACTATTTTATGAGGAAGACCCCCCGGGCAATTGAAGCAACACCAAAAATATATTACTGGGATCTGATGAAACTAAAAAGTTTCTGCACAGCCAAAAACACAGAAAGTAAAGCAAGAAGATAGCCCTCAGAATGGGAGAAGATATTTGCAGGTTATGCCTCTGATCCAGAATCCACAGAGAACTCAAACGTATTAGCAAGAAAAGAACAAGTGATCTCATCTCAGGGTGGGCAAAGGACTTGAAGAGAAACTTCTCTGAAGAAGACAGGTGCATAGCCTACAGACATATAAAAAAAATGCTCACCATCCTTAATCATCAGAGAAACGCAAATCAAAACCACTTTGAGATATCATCTAACCCCAGTACGATTAGCCCACATCACAAAATCCCAAAACCAGAGATGTTGGTGTGGACATGGACAAAAGGGAACACTTCTGCACTGCTGGCGGGAATGCAAACTAATATGTTCCTTTTGTAAAGATGTTTGGAGAACACTTAGAGATCTAAAAACAGACCTGCCATTAGATCCTATAATTCCTCTACTAGGTATATATCCAGAAGACCAAAAATCACTTTATAGAGAAGATATCTGCACCAGAATGTTTATTGCAGCTCAATTCATAATTGCGAAGTCATGGAAGAAGCCAAGTGCCCATCAACCCATGAATGGATTAATAAATTGTGGTATATGTACACTATGGAATATTCTGCAGCCATAAAAAGGATGGAGACTTTACCTCTTACATGTTTACATGGATGGAGGTAGAACATATTCTTCTTAGCAAAGTATCTCAAGAATGGAAGAAAAAGTATCCAATGTACTCAGTCCTACTATGAAATCAATTTATAGCTTTCTTATGAAAGCTATAGCCCAATTATAGCCCAAGAAGAAGGGGAAAGGGGAGAGGGTGGGAAGGTAAGAGGAGGGGGAAGAATGGGTGGAGGGAGGGTAATCAGTGGGACCAATCTTAAAATTGGACACCTTACATGGGTGAATAATATGGCTTGTGAATGATTATCTCAATAAAGTTCTTTAAAAAATACAAACTTGCAAAAAGTCCCAGGTTCTCTCTCCAGCATCTTCAAAAATTACAAAAGAAAAAAATACAAAGAAAGCAGCAGTATACAATACAGAATTAGGCTGAGTTGACAACCTAAGATAGATCCAGAAATCCCTTTGCTTTTTACATCTTCTTTCTTGAGGATTCTTCCCTCTCCCTAAAGACAGTATGAAAAAAAATGTAGCATCATTCTAATAAGGACAAAACTGATGACAGCTGTCAAAATAAGTCACTTTATTACAATCTAGTCTTTTTTTAATTAAGTCATTCATACATAGATCATGAATACATTTCTGCCATCATAAGATTCAATGTGTTGATTATTTGTACAAATTGGAATGCTGACATCCTACCTAGCAACATAGCCTTCACTACTTATACCCAATTACAGGATTAAGACATTTATGCTCTACACCTGATAGATCCAACTTGTACTTGCAATATGCTCCATAGGTGTGTTCCCCCTACCAACCCTCCCTCTATCATCCCACCCCCCTCCCCCTCTCCCTCCCCTTCCCTCATTCATCCTTAGGCTATAGTTATGTTACATTTTTTGCATGCATGTGTGAGTGATTGTAAATTGGTTTCCCAGTAGTACTGTGTACATTGGATATATATTTTTCCATTCCTGAGATACTTTACTAAGAAGAATATTTTCCAGTTCCATCCCTGTAAACAAACAAGAGGTAAAGTCTTCATTTTTTTAATGCTGCATAGTATTCCATAGTATACATATACCACAATTTATTAATCTATTCATGGGTCGATGGGCACTTAGGCTTCCTTCCATGACTTGGCAATAATGAATTGGGCTGCAATGAACAATCTAGTGCAAATATCTTTATTGGCAGATGATTTTTCGTCCTTTGGATATATACCTAGAAGAGGAATTGCCAGATCAAGCAGGTCTATATTTAAGATCCCAGAGTGTTCTCCAAATTTCCTTCCAAAAGAAACGTACCAGCTTACATTCCCAGCAGCAGTGCAGAAGTGTTCCCTTTTCTCCGCATCCACACTAACATCTGTAGTTCTGGGATTTTGTGATGTGGACTATTCTTACTGGAGTAAGATGGTATCTTAGAGTAGTTTTGGTTTGCATTTCTCTGATGATTAATGGTGAGCATTTTTTCACGTGTCTGTAGGCCATGTGCCTATCTTCTTCAGAGAAGCTTCTGTTCATGTCTCTTGCCCACAATGAAATGGGATCACTTGGGGTTTTTTTTAGTAATTAGTTTGAGTTCTCTGTGGATTCTAGTAATTAGACTTTTGTCAGACATATTACTTTCAAAAATCTCTCCCATTCTGAGGGCTGTCTATTTGCTTTACTTAGTGTGGTCTTGGCAGTGCAGAAGCTTTTTAATTTGATCAGTTCCCACTGATGTATTTTTGATGTTGCTTCAATTGCCCGGGATGTCCTCCTCAAAAAGTATTCTCCCAGGCCAATTTTTTCAAGTGTTTCCCCTGCACTCTCT
>CAUYTI010009060.1:0-22040 GCA_963575145.1 Galago senegalensis | reverse complement strand
CCCAGAACCCACTGACGTTGCTCACACCAGCCATCCTCAATCTGCACGCACCCACGCCCCAGAACCCACTGACGTTGCTCACACCAGCCATCCTCAATCTGCACCCACCCACGCCCCAGAACCCACTGACGTTGCTCACACCAGCCATCCTCAATCTGCACGCACCCACGCCCCAGAACCCACTGACGTTGCTCACACCAGCCATCCTTCTGCTTACTCTGCCTTGTCTTGCTTTTCCGATAGAAGTGACAGTAAAGGCTCTGCCCATGTTTGGTTCCTTCCACCTCCTGTTTGACCCTGCTGCTTCCCTGTGTGGCCCGTTTCTAAAAACCTGTGAGTATTAACTTCTTCCCTCACAAGTCATTTCCATGGCTCCATGACCATCTTATTAAAATAAATCTCAGGCAACGCACAATGAATTTAGCTGTTATTTTCAGCAAACAGGATGAGATTTAAATGAGAAAGCAAATACAAAACTAAACTGTTAGCTTGCCAAGGATGAAAGAATTTAAGATTTTTAGAAGCATTTAATAACTGGTAAGCTTATTCAATGAGAAACAAACACACACTCAAATGGTTTCTCTTTGCATGTCCTAGGCCAATATGAGTTTTATTTTGTACATTAATGAAGAAATTGTTCTCTTAAGAACAGAAAGTTAAATTCAGAACTGTGATAATCCTTAAGCCTGATCATGTTCCAGTGTGTCCTTTTCAGAGATGACAAGATGAACTATTGAACTGAGTGTACTGATTCTCTATATTCATGTTTCAAAGAAAACTAAGTATTTGGAGGAGTTAATCACAAGGTAGAGGGCATCATATAAAATTACCTCACACAAGCTTATTAAATGAGCTGTCCAATGCATACTCTCCAATGGGATCAAAACTAATCCTTCCAAAGGACAGACAAAAGAAGTAATCACCTAATTTTCCTTACTTTCAATAAAAATAATTAAAACTAGTTCGTGTTTAAGTAAATTCAACTTGTGGAAGATTCAGTATTGTCTTCTATAGCTCCACAGTAAAAATAATTAAAACTAGTTCGTGCTTAAGTAAATTCCACTTACTGAAGATTCAGTATTGTTTTCTATAGCTCCACAACAGTAAGTTTCTCTTGGATAATCTGTACCGATTCCCAAGTAGTTCAAAGGAAGGGCTTTAGCATTGTGATTTTAACGCAAAGTAGTGGGCACAGTGCACACAGCAGTACAAGTGGCGTCAACACCCTTTGAAGCCAGATGCTCCCTCTCTGGGACCTACTCTCTAGCTCCATAACACCATTTCTTGGGGTCTTAGTTTCCTGATCTCTGAAACTCAGATGGTAATACTTGGTCTGCTCCCCACACAGAATCCAAAAGGATGCCTCAAAGTTCTTTGTAAACTATTAGATCCTACGTAAACTTTTAGTATCATAATCAAAATCTTTGCCTATTCTGTAAAAATTTTATCCAGAATCACTCTTACATGTTAATTTTATAAGGATTAATGTTACTCCAAATTTCCCAAAATATCAAAGACTTCAGTTAAATTGATATCATAGAGAAAACTGGTTTGCTTAGTAAAAATATTTACTTAAGGTAAAATACTAATCTTTAGAATTTTAAAGCAATTTTTGGCATTTTCATAAAACCCTTTACTTAACATGTGCCATGTTTTTACTTTGTGGCAGTGATTATTTTCATACAGGATCTCTGTGTGAGCGTGAATGTGACACCCAGACGGTCTTGGCTCTGGTCACCATTTCCCACATTGAGCTCCTCAGAGCATTAGTCTCTTTCCACCCATTGACAAAGCAAAACAAAACCCATCTCTTGGTTGGTGTCCTCATTCTCATCTGCCTGTTCTCAATGCTGAGTGAGGGGGTTGAGGTTTCGTGAGGTTCGCTGACCCAGGATCACACAGTTTGTGCCCATGTGAACAGGTAACACTGCAGACTCCTCCATACACGCTGCCCTGTGTGCCTCACACAGGTGTGCACTCATTTATTCTTCTACCAACCTTGAGGGAGGGACTATCATTATCCCATTTTACAGACAAAGCAACTGAAGAACAGAGATTAAGTAGCTCAAGACCACCCAACAATTTCTTGGTAGAGTCTAAATATAGACCCAACGTGTTTCACTCTGTAATCCATGCATGAATCTTAGTAACATAATACTGAACATAAAAATATGGAGAGAATGACATTTCTTTTTTAAGTTCCAGAAGAAAACTAAATGACACACTGTTAAGGATATACATATGTACTGATACTGTAATGAATCCAGGGAAGTAGCATAAAACAAGGTTAGGCCAGAGTGACAGGAGAAGAGAAGGACGTGAAAGGCTCTGGAGCACTCGTTAGCTCAGGTGCTGTTCCAGCTCTCACGATGGGCCGTAGACTCCCTGGTGTTCATTTTGTTACTGTGCCCCATAACTCACATACTATAAATTTCACATCACATGTTGTCTATATCGAATATTAATACTATACAATAAAATTTAAAAAAATATTAATCAATAAGCTATCTAAATCCCTTAACCTATCCTGGATTTATGACATATGTAAGTTGGAAAAATCACTCTTCTCTTTACAGAGTAGAGAAAATGTAATTGGGGGTGGCAAATGCTTGACATGAATACCATCGCTTCTCCCTGTGGCACACGGAGGTCATGAGCATGACATGCTTCCCCTCTTGACTGTTTTAGATACAGCGCTCCAAGAATTCATGACTCATCGTAACAGTTGGTTGGGGCTGCTACACCAAAGTAGCTGGAGGTGGCATTCCCATCACTTAGAGTTCTTGCAGTTAAGAAATTCTGCTATCCCCCAGCTGTTTGCAGTAGTGCTTCTTTTCCAAATATGCTGTTACCTGTTAAGTTTGAAACATCAGTGGGACTCAGCTGCAACCACTGGCGGGCATCAGAGTCAGCCACGACATCAGTGGGAGTGTTCAGATCTGGGTCTTCCTCAGAGGCCTGCCATGGGTTCGTGGACAGCTCTGCCTCATTACAGCCCAGAGCCGTGTCACTGCTGGTACTTTCACCTGGCGCAGTGGAAGAAGTAAAGTTTGAGATAACAAACAGCTGAACATTGGAATGTCCACAACTAAGGATACACAATTAAACACTCAACAGCTGAGATAGCAGAACCTGAAAAACCTGACAAGGGCTCAGAAAGTCCCCAGGTGGTCAACAAAATCTATCTTCCAAGTACAAGACTTTCAGTGTCACGACACACACCAATCTGTACCATTCACCTGGCAGTCTTTTCAAAGTCTCTTCACTCAGGATCCCATATGCCCCAAAGACTGCACCAAGTCCTCAAGTTTTCTGAGACTTAGAAAATGAGAGTGAGTGAAGAAAAGGTGGGAAGCGATTCCATCCCCAATACAAGTTTATCCCACCACGTAGCAGAGTCTAAACATGCTGTCGACCTAACTAACTCAGGCTGACTCACTTAGGGGGAGGTGTCCCAATACAATAGATTTTCTACAATAGAAATTCTGCTTTGACACAAGTTCTAAAATGTAGTAATGTAATGTGGCTGAACTGCTGGGTCTTACATAAACAAACCTGCACAGTTCTGCTCCGCAGCGTCTCTTTACTGGGGACCCTTCTGCCTGCTCACCCCGCCACTGCCCTCTGCATCTGCTGCTGACAGCCTCCCAGCCTCACGCTTTCCAATCTGTTGCCCTTTATTCACTTGCAAAGAACTGAAAGTTGTCTCAGTAACCAGATGACCACTCTGGTGGGTCCCAAACCTCATCTAGCCCAGAACCCGAAGCCAGCAGGGTGAAGCATGAGGAGAGCTCCTCTGCCCCACCAAGAAGAAGCGTTTACCATGTTACCTGGAGGAGGAGGTGGCCCGGCACTGACTTCAGGAAAGCAGAGTACTATGGGCCATTTTACAGCTTATGGTAGTATTTATCAGGATTCCAATCACATTTTATTTTAAAGCACTTATCACACTGACATCAATATACTTCTGAAGCTTTTTACTCTTAGTCTGTGGGAGCTTCCAGGGAAAGGCAATTTTCCCTTTTGAGCCTATCCGCTCCCACAAGCCATCACTATCTATTGTGCCTCTTACCTGAAGAAAGGCCTAGAGTTAGAAAGAAAGAACTAACAGGCTTGAGTAACTGAACAAGCCTCTTTTATTATATGTGTGGATTAACTTTCGTCAACCTGGGGATTCCAGGGGTGAAAGTGTCCCATTTCCCAACCATTGCGCTTCACCTGATAGGACATCACGCAGTTAGATGAGACACCCCCACCCTGCAGGGGACGAACACAGAGCAGTCCCAGAACTTACTCTTCTGTCTCTCCCCACATCCTCCCTGCATCGGCTGCCAATCATCTTCCAAATCCAGCTCAGCAGGGCTGCTGCTTCTTCGAACTAAAATCTTCAGACAGGAAGAAACATTTCATTTATTATAGGGAAGTTTTAATTTTTATAAGACTTAATTTTCTAGCCCAAATTTCTAAAGAAAAAAACTATAATAACAATAGCAACAAAAAGTTGAACGATGTTTTCCTTTTGAAGGATATGTGTGCACGAATTACTGCAATTAAATTATGTATTACTCAAGATCTGAAATTTATATTCCCTACTTTGTCGGCTGACATCCAATTAAACTAACAAAGAATGCTGAATTGTATGGAAGTGATTTATTTTAAAGTTCTATCTTCCTCCAGTCAAACACACATACATAGTGAACTCAGTTCTCACCCACACAAAAGTGGAGTGTGTCGGCAAAGGGGTGGCGTACTCCACCCAGTCTTCTAAAGGTCCACCAAGTGCTTTCCTAGTTAAACGTGCATAAGTTTTCCTGAGCACTGCTTAACACTTAACTTGTATTAAATACAAAGTTTTAAAAAAAATCAAGAGGCAATCTGCATCTTCTAAAAAATTATAATTTGCTTGGAAAGACAAAACATACACAAATTAAAATAATCACAATGTACCTAGCAAAATATGCCAATAAACTCTCTCTGCAAGGTATCACAAGAAACCATCCCTTAGTAGGTGCACAGTGACGGGGGACAGTGGTTCAGACAGGCAACATCACGAAGTGGCCGAGGACAGACCGGAGGGGTTCAGGGCCAGAAGTACCAGGTGGTCATCAGCAAGTGCACAGGGATGAGGAGAAGCTGATAGCAACAGGTGCAGGGGGTCACAGGGGAGGAAGGGACCAGAAGAAATGCAGACCTGCGAAAGGCCGCTGCCTGCGGGCTGAGACCTTAGGGTTAGGACTTTCTACCTAATACTAACTAAGCAACTATGTTACATTAAATGGCTTATTGTGATTAAAAACATCACTAGGAAGACAAATCTCGTAGTTACCTGTGGGATAGATTAGAGTGAAGAAGAAAGCTGCTCTGGAAAAGTTACGGCAATTTAGGGATGAGGGATGCGGCTCGAGAGTGGAAAGAAGAACAGATGCAACAAATGCTGAATGATAGGCAAGAGCTGATGATCAGCTGCACTGGGAGTGAAGGAAAAGTAAAGGGTATAAATCTAGGTGAGCATGAGAATGAGAGAAGGGGAGGGGAGGGAAAGGAAGGGGAGGAGAGGGAGTTTGAACAAACTTGAGGAAGTTTCTGGTAATTTAACTTTCATCTCTGAGCTGAGTACCCAAAGTAAATGTCCTATAATTGGGCAACAGAAATTTAGGACTGCTTAGATAGAGAATAAAGCCAGAAATCAAGATGCAAATGTAAGGTCTTCCATTGCAGAGTGTACAAAAACACAAAACCAAAAACAAACAATCCCTGGGATTCAATAAGCCAAATAAAGGGATAAATACCCAACAAGCAAACAAATGAAAAGGGAGCACAAAGAGTATAATTAAAAGGAAGAATCATTAAGCTAACAAAAGAAGTAGGCAATGAATAAAATATTTACAACTCCAACACTAAATGAAAAAATTATTCCACAGCTTTAAAGAAGGATGATATATACATCTAGTATGCTAAAAGGAAACATACCCAGGATATTTCCTTCATTAAAAAGCAGAATGCAGGATGGCGCCTGTGGCTCAAAGGAGTAGGGCGCTGGCGGCCCCATATGCTGGAGGTGGCGGGTTAAAACCCAGGCCCGGCCAAAAAAAAAAAAAATGCAGAATATAGGCCCTCCAGTTTCCTGTAGTAAAGACAAAACGCCTTCCAGCCTGGAAACAGAGCCTACATAAAAACAATGGTTGCAATTTGGGGCTCACAAGAAGTAAAAGAAAGCTCCAAGAGATCCACACACCCTCAAAAGTGAGCAGAAAGCAGAGTGTCGAAATGTGGCTACTGCCGGTGTAAACCAACGCTGCTACTGTCAGTGGCAAAACCACCCAGACTGCAGGACTAGTGACGAGACTGCAGGACTAGTGACGTGTTGAGGGATGAAGGAAACAAAAGCAAACTTGTAAGATCAGCTGTCTAGAAACGCACAATCCATCATCACCAGTCTCAGAAACAAATGTAAAATCCCCAAGGATTACAGACAATGAGATAAAAAATTTAGAATTGCAATTTGTGAAAATTTTAAAGGAAGAAAAAGATGAGAATTTAAAAACTGAGCAAGCAATGAGTTTTTTAGAAATTATAAAAATGCATAAGAAGTATAAACATGAACTTTCAGAAGCAAAACATATAATTGCTGAATTAAATATCCCAGTGGAAGAAATATTAAACAGCAAAGAGAGAGTTATTGAATTGATGCAAGACAGAGCTGATGAAACTGTCCGGAATCCACCAGGGACAAGGAGGATGGAAGGCAGGACAGGAAGCTCTAGAGACCTGGGAGACGAAACTGTCCAGAATCCACCAGGGACAAGGAGGATGGAAGGCAGCACAGGAAGCTCTAGAGACCTGGGAGACAGAATGAGAAAGTCGAAGGTGTCACGACCCAGAATTCTAGTAGAATAGAGAACAGAGAATAAAACGTGGCAATATTTGGAGAAATGATTGTCAAGAATTTTCCTGAAATGACAGCAGATGAGTATCCACAGACGCATGGCACGTAACAGGCACCCAAAGGACAAAGGCACAAGCAACTGACATCTGACGATACTGCAGTGAAACTGAAGGACAAGGACAAAGAACAGCAAGAAAAACAAGACGGGACGGACAGAAAACTTCTCAGCAACAACGAGAGACAAAATATAATACAGAAGAGTTTCCGTAAGAAAGAGGAGGGTAAGGGGAAAAGAAACAACTACTCTACAGTAATTAAGCTGTTGCAGTACTGTCCAGAGAGACAGAGTGACCAGCGAATCAGGATAAGAAGCACCAGTGGCATGGAGGCTCCCACCTGTAACCCAGCACTCTGGGAGGCGAGGCAGAAGGATCTCTTAAGGTTATGAGTTTGTGACTGGCCTGAGCAAGAATGACACCCTGTCTCCACTAAAAATAGGAAAAATCAGCCAGGCATGGTGGTGCATGCTTGTGGTCCCAGCTACTTGTGAAGTTGAGACAGGAGGATGGCCTGAGCCTACAAGTTTGAGGTTGCTGTGAGCTATGACAACACCAGTGCACTCTAGTCCAGGTGACAAAATGAGATTCTATCTCAAAAAATAATAATAATAAATAAATAAATAAATAAATAACACCAAAGAAATCTTTGCACATCTGGGAAATAGCATATATGAGAGAGATGGCATTTCAGATCAATAAAAGAAAAATGGATTCAATAAATGGGACCTGGGGCTCGGCGCCTGTGGCTCAAGTGGCTAAGGTGCCAGCCATGTACACCCAAGGTGGCAGGTTTGAATCCAGCCCGGGCCCGCCAAACAACAATGACAGCTGCAACCAAAAAATAGCCGGGCATTGTGGCGGGCACCTGTGGTCCCAGCTACTTGGGAGGCTGAGGCAGGAGACTTGCTTGAGCCCAGGAGTTGGAGGTTGCTGTGAGCTGAAATGCCATGGCATTCTACCCAGGGTGACAGCTTGAGACTCCTATCTCAAAAAAATAAAAAATAAAAAAATAAATGGGACCTGGGACAGTTATCTATTGACAGGGAGTAGAGGAATGGAATTGGATCCCTAGCTCACGTTATAAACAAGAATTATTTCCAGATGGATGAAAGACTTAACTGAGCAGAGCAAAACTAAAACAAACCTCACAGGATAAATATATGGTAATATCTTTATCCCTGTGTAGTTTAGATTTTTAAAGATCCCGTAACACACTAACCATTAAAGTAGTAACAGATAATATCAAAATGAAGAACTTTTATTAATCAAAAGACACTAGAGAAAGTAAAAATATAAGCCACACATCGGAAGAAGGTATTTGCTGCAGACATAACCGAAATAGGATCAATATTCAGAAAAAACAAAAAGACTAGTGTAAATAAAAGAGAAAAAGATAAATCAATAGGGAAATGACCAAAGACACCCATAGGCATTTCACAGATTAAACAAAAATGGCCAATAACTGCATGGGAAGAAATTTATACCTTGTTTGTAATCTGAGAAATGCAAAATAAGAGACCCCATTTTCACTCAACTCAACTCTACACACTGCTTGCAGAATACAAGTGGTGTGACCACTTTGGAAAAGAAGAACATTTTTCTATTCTACAACTCATTAATTCCACTCCTAGGTAGCCCTACCACCATAGGGAAAACTCAAAAAGTAGTTCTTGAAACACATTCAAAAATGCATAAGGGCTCAGCGCCTGTAGCTCAAGTGGCTAAGGTGCCAGCCACATACACCTAAGATGGCTGGTTCAAATCCAGCCCGGGCCCGCCATACAACAACGGCTGCAACCTTCCATCAAAAAACAATGGAAAAATAAATTGTGGTATATTCACTGTAGAATATAATACATTAAAGAAAACTTGATGAGCTACAGCCACATGCCACACGTCAATAAATCTCAGAAATACATAACTGAGTAAACAAAGCAACAATATAACTCTATATGATGAATATTGTATTATGTAATAGTATAACTACAAAAAAGTCCTTGAAAAGCTCAAAAACATAGAAAAGTAAAGAATGCACTCTTGGGAGATACAGACACACTGTACACAGCAAAACCTTTGAGCAAAGCGAGGGAACAACAGCCGCCATGGGCGCTTCCACCACTGTCTGAGAGAGGCGCAGAGGGGAGAGACCAGGAACAAAGGGGCCAAAAACAACACTGGAAATACTCCAGTTCTGAAGCTGGGTGGTAGGTTTGTGGGTGTTTGCTTTATTGTGTATTGTTTTATTATACAGAAGCTGGTGTATGCCCTTTACAAAAATAAAGAAACAAGACCCGTATCAGTGGTTATCTTCCAGACAAGCACGAGTAGGACGAGGCCTTGTGCCTTTCTGTGACGTCTGAGTTTTCCATGAGTATATAACACATTTTTGAAAATTCATAAATAGGGGTATCTGTGTAAATGAGTTACAGGCTATGTTTAAATTGTCTTCTTTATAATTTGTTTTTTAATTAAAAAAATAATAAATACAACTTCATGTTTTTTCATATAAAGTAACCCTAAAATATCTTTGTGAATACTGGCTTATTTAGTGACTCATATTAGGAATTGAGGATCTGAAATTTAGGTTTAATAGACAAAGACATAAGCTTAGAAATACATAGTGCCACATACAGACCAGGCAGTAAATTCCATGTTCATGTTGATTTTTTCCTATTTTTGTAATGTGACTAATTTTATATAGAAAGCAGGCAAAATCTTAAAAGATCTCAAGGTCATTTGGGCCTACAACCCATCTAAAAATGGGAAAATATATATATTTTAAGTACTACTGCCACCCAAACAAGTATTTACTGCACAATAATTTGTTTACTTTTAGTGACAACCTGGTGTGATCTGGAAGTAACTTACGGTTGCTCCTTCATGTTCTCTTTTTATATGTCCTTTGTTCTCCTGAATAGACTTCGGCTCTGAAGAGCTCAAATTCTGTACATTTTCTACCTTCTGACCTAGAGATTTGGGAGAAAACATTGATAGGAGAAATGTTTTAGATGGTAAAACTGGAAAATGATTTTACATATAGGTGGCTTTTAAATTTAAATATCCTAAGATACATAAAAGCAGGAGTTAAAGGTCTGGCAAACAGGCAGCCTGTGGGTCAAGTCCACACGACTGGCCTGGCCTCCGGCCCACATAGAGCTCTGGACAGAGCAGACTGGACGCTGCTCACAGCGGCCTGGATGTTCACCCAGTACATTCTGTCAGCACGGGGGTGGGCACCGAGAGCCGCCCTGTGGACCTCATGGACGGTATCTCAGGCCTGGCCAGGTAAGTGGGCAGTGGGAGAGCAGGCTGGTGACTTGGCATTTCCAGAGAAGGAAGGTCACGAGAGCTAGGGCTAATCCCATTTGAAAAAATAAATGAACAAATTCCTAGAAAAACATAATCTACCAAATCAAAATATGAAAAGGAAAAACTAAAATCCTACAATTATTTTTTAACTTTACATTTTAATTTTTAAAATTGACAAATAAAAGTTACACTTATTTACCATATACAACATGTTGTTTTGAAATATGTTTACACTGTGGAATGCCTAAATTTAGTTAATTAACATGTATTATCTCAAATACTTATTTTTTATAATGAGACCTCCCCCTAGTAATTTTCACACTGTTACTAGTTATGGTCATCACACTGTATGACAATTGGTCCCTTGTTTAACTTAAATTTTGATAAAATATGAAGATTTAAAAATCTTTCTACAAGAAAACTCTAGGCAACTGGTAGTTTCTACCAAATATTTAAGGGAAAAAATAAGAATCTTACACAAAACTTTTCAAAGAGTAGACAGTAATACATTTTCTCTAGTTAATTTTTATCATGTTTTCTTATTTCAAGAGGATTTCTAAGAAGGAATAATTCCTTACTCATTGATAAGCTCAGCATGACCTTGACACTAAGAGATGAGATGACCTGTTGATTAACAAGGCTGGTTTACTTCTCAGCTAACTCATGACACTGCGAGAGAACGAGTGGGTTCACTGGCAGCCGCAGGGAGCCTGCACTCTCACTGGGAAGTACATCACCCACTGCTTACAGGGGACGCCTGCCTTCCGGCTTTCCACACCCTGTCGTCACTGAACATCCTAGAGAAACGTGTGGATTAATGCTACTGAAAGTTGTTATTCTCAATGTCAGCAGAGGCTGAAAGCTGCTAATACCTCTTCACAAGCTGACTCAGCTCTGCGTTCCTGGTTCAGCTCCATGGCTCTTCCTGCGGCCCTCTCCCCACACCTCAACTTATCCTGCCTCTCTGCCTTCTCCCTAATGTGACACTCTCCGTCACCTCTCTCTGCCCCCTCTCCACTCCAGCCACTTGGACTCCTTTCTAAGACTAAATAAAACATGTCAACCTTGAAAAACATGGGATGTATAGACGTAAAAATACAGAATTTACATAAATACATTAAAATAAATAGTGAAAATATTTCATTGCCAGAAATCACATCCTTTCAATTAAATTAAAAGGTAAATTCCCTTAAAAAATATATTTAGAACAAATGTAGAAAGCAATATATGCAGCTTTTTAATCCCCAGCCAGTCTCCAGTTCTGCTGTATAACTGAGGACATCACATACCCTGAGGAGGCTCAGAGCACGGAGGCTCCGAGATGTCAGAGGTGCTGCTGCTCCGAAGGACCTGCTGCTGTCCCAGCCCGAGGTGGCCTAGCCCGGCCACAGAAGCCTGCTCTGACTGCTGGCTCTCTTCCACTTCTGTGAGCGTTAACACAAACATGCACAGCTATAGTTAAAGACTTCCAAAAATATTTTACCACTTAAAACAACTAATTTAAAAAATGAATTTCACAGTAAGATAATCTGTTTACATTATCAAACGTCCTACACTTACTAATTTATATATCACTCCAAGAATATACAGTCCTCTTAAGTTCTGCAAGGCCTTTTGCTTTTCAAACAAGTGAAGGGGGAATGGCTAAGAACTATAAAAGTCATTTGGAGTTTTGGTGTCAGGCATGCCAAGAGGGAGAGATGCAGAGATGGAGGATGTGCACAGACCGGGTAATTTCCATATGAGGAGAGCAGGGAGTGAACCCACACACACCCTACGGAGAATGAAAGGAAATGTGGGAATTTCAACTACATTATTGTTTTAAAAGACAAATATTCACTGTCTAAAATGAAATGCTATAATTATTTAATTGATATGTGATATAAGCTGATGATGAATTAATCACTAAAGCACAAAAATGAACCACTGGTATTTTTAGAGAATTAATACATAAAGCACATAAAATAGAAAACCACAGACAAGCTCTGACTAGTGGATAATCTTGGCTGGTATTATTCACACTATATTCCCCTAGAGTTTCATCCTAACCCATTTCTGGACTGCATAGTTCATTTTAATCTTTGAAGACTGTATAAGGAACATTTATTCCAACTTCCCTACCTTTTCTCTGCAGAGAGCACTTCAGGGTTGAATTGTCCTTTGCCTGGGTTGTATTAATAGTTGCCAACTAGTCACTGCTCCCCTCTGCTTGCCACCGTCCAATCTATCCCCACATGACCACCAGAGAGAGAGGGGTCCTTCTAAAATGAAGATCTAATCATCCCACTCCTCTTAAAACCCTGTGAAGCCCTCCATCTTTATCTGTGCTCATCGGGGTGAACACAGGGCTCTCCCTGATCTCGCCCCACACAGCAACAAGGAATCATCTCTCACTTTGGTCTCTAGCAACATTCACCTACTTGGCACCCACACCTCTTCTTCCACCTGCTGTTTCCTGCTCTGTACCAACTGCACACCTGCTCCATCCCTCACCCTGGGCAGAGTCCCACAGGACTCACCATGTGGCCTCATATGTAAAATCCCACCACTGTGTTCTTCATGGGACTCTACACTCATTGACATAGTCATAAAACTACACCCACGTCACTAGAACATTATACTGTCCAGAAATTTCAATTAGCTAAATTTTCACTACCACCAAAAAGAGGCTAATCAAAATTCAGCCACATGATCAAAGCTGGCTGTGTCACCCTGTTTCTAAAATGGAGACTTATTGCCAATGGGCCACCCTCAGTGCAACCCTCGCCACCAGCCATAAACCAAAGTGATGGCTCAATCTAGCCAGGAAGTTGTATATAGGACGATACTACATTTAATACACAGGACTTCACCAAAGAGTTGCTGCTTTATTTCTCCTATCCAAATAGAAAATTCCATTTTATAATATGCTGGCACAATTAGAGACCTCAAAACTATGCAACTTGTGTGAGCCTTCACTTATAATTCAAAGTCTAGACCAAGGGTCCTCAAACTTTTTAAACAGGGTGCCAGTTCACTGTCCCTCAGACCGTTGAAGGGCCGGACTGCGGGCCCAGGATGAGTCGGCTGATAAGCAAGACAGGGGAACAATGGCAAAAACACCCAGAGGGCTGGATAAATGTCCTAGGTGAGGACCCCTGGTCTAGACCACAGTCTAAATTTGAATGCTGATGGGAAACTGAGTTCAGAGTGTAAGATAAACTGAGGCAGCAGAACAGATACCTGAAACCTTGTCTTTCCCAGGATGTCTCCACCTTCCTCTTCTCTTGCATAGCCAAGAACTAGTCTTTTTTCCACAGAGAAACCCAGGTATATGCACAGATTTTTTCATACACATCCCACAGCACAGACTAGGCCCTTTTCATAGGTCTATTCTAGTCTGTCAGCCTTTGGCAGGAGAAGCCAGATCACACCAAGGGGCCAGCCTTTCTGGTTGTCTTCTTTCATCGTTTATTCTAATTATGCTGAAACCTTCCGGGAAGAGCTGATGTTTGTTAATGAACCAAATGGTTAATCCAGCATCAGTAGAGGGAGCCCAAGAGCTTCCCAACTTTCTAAAAGATAATTGCCAAGTGCCAGTTTTATAGATAGTAGGAAGAATGGATTTTATTCCCCTAAGCCTTGTGCCAAAAACTGATAGATGTTGGTTTCTGGGCTATAAGCAGAAGCAAATAAGCACTGAGCCAATGCTGGCAGCATCTTTCTAAAGATAAAGAACATTGCCATCTGGGGGGATGTAATGCAGCCACAGCACTGTTGCTTCCAGATCCGAGTGCCCCACTGGCCCCAGCACAGCAGACGGACCAAGGACCTGCCACACCAGCTGGTCTGCCTTCCCAGCAGGCTGACCTGATGCAGCTTTGTTTTTATAAAACTGTCAGGAGGGACTTCTCAGATGGAGCAAATCCAAGCCTACAGAAACAACCATCAGCGGCCGCAGGAGAGCACTGGCGGTTGCAGTGGGAAGGATGGTACAGCTCCAACACCCAGAGAGTGGGCTGTCGTGCTGCTGGGTCCCTGAGCCACTCCTATAGCTGACTGTCAAATGAGATAGTGTGAAAAAAAAATGTTTCAATTCTCCCTATCCCGTGACGTATCCCAAATTTCCTGATTTATAATTGTAAATTTTTTGGCCTTTTCTCATGCTTTGTATTAAGTATATATTCAATACATGTTTTGTATAAATGAAGGACAAAAACATCTTTGTACCATTACACTTTTTAAATAGTTCTTGGGCTCCCTCTGCTGGCATTTTATTTGTCAAGAAAGAGCAATTTATGTTGAAGCTGCTCCCAATAGATAATGTCAGCTGGAGTAACTGCTGGTCCACAGCAACGAAAATCATTTTAACACTGACACGCAAACATCAAGATACAGGATTACCTGCTATGTATAATAGAAAAGAACAACCTGCGTTTTTTGAAAATTATAAATCCTAGAACATCTAATGCATCCTGTTTTCAATGTCACATAATTTCTATTTGAATCACTTCAAAGAGCTAAATTTTATCTCCGATTCACCACATCATTCTCTCTAAAGACTAGCTAACCCAATAACCCAAATTTTAAAAGCAACTAATTTTCTCACCTGTTAATGGTGTAAGTTACACAATACCATTACTAAATCATTACTTTCTAAAATGCCATTAGAAACACTGGGAAAAAAATCAAATAGAGCTTACCTAATTTAGTATGATGAAGTTAAAAGGTTAAAAAGTCTTCAATGACTTCTATTTTTTCCCAAATGTCTTTCTATTTTTCAAAGTAATCACTCACTCTGTAATCTGCTTCTCTGATCCATCTTATTAAATGCAATGAAGCTCATTCTCCAATAACCAAAATTATGGGTTCCGTTTACTTCTTATACAAAGTTGCATAGTAAAATAAATTGTGTAATTTTCTAATTTTTTAAGCCTCGGGCATAGTACTACCAACTTGACCCTATAAAAAGCACAGGAAATGTGTATCAACTCAACATCTTATGTTAGTACGTGGTGGGGTTGACAGAATGGGGGTCAGAGAGAGGGAAGGAAGGAGGAGGGTGGGGGGTCATGGTGTGTGACACACCTCTTAGGGGCAGGACACAATTATAAGAAGGTCTTTACCTAACAAATGCAAGCAGTGTAACCTGGTTCTTTGTATTCTCAATGATTGCCCAACAATTAAAAAAATAAAACACCTCAACATCTTAAGGTTTCCCATTAGGTCAAGCTTTCCAGAGGTGAGTCAGCCCAGTTCCTCACAAGGAACACTCCCTGCAAGCCTGAAACCAGACAGGGAAGCAGCTAGCAGGGTTTCCACTAGGTCCCAATTATGCCTTCTTAGAATAGGGGACACTGCTGATCCCCTAATTACTGCTATTACAAAATTCCTACAAGAAAAATAAAACCTACCATCTACGTGGCCTGCGTTTAGAGAGATATATGTCCCAATATAAACAGCAGTTAAGAAACAAACTGTAAGAAACTGTTCCCACAAAGGAAAAGAGAGAAGAGAGAGTGCCAGTGCTCCCTCCGGGTGTTTGCTGTATTAGAGCAAACAGGTGGTTGTGACTTTCCCAAAACGCAAACATCACTTCTTTCTCCCAAAATACAAATAATCCTTCCAAAATTCTGCTGCCACCAAAAAGAATCCCAGAAGGATCACAATAAGATAAATTAGTGGCTGAAGATAAGTAATTCTCTATTGCTTATACACATATTATTGAAACAATTTTGGTGGGTTGACTAGCCATATAGATTAGAAACAAAAACAAGAAATGTTAATTTAAATGACAATAAAACAGCAATCACTGATATGGTAAAGAACTTATGGGCAGAGAGTAAAAGTAGGAGAGTCTACATAGTATCTAGCAATAGGTTGGCAGGATAAGCACTAGGAATTAACTGGAGCACAAATTTTAATACTCTAATTTACCAACCAGTGGAGAATATACAATCTCAGACTGGGGACCAACATACATTGTCCTAGAGTCAGTCTCTTAATAAGACAGTCACAAAGGACAATGGTATCCTTTTAAACAGTAAAGAATAAATAGCATGGAATAAAGAGGGGCTCACTACTGTAACTGTCAGGTGAAACGGAGAACAGCAGCTCATTCTCAGTCACCCAAGAACTTTCACTCTTTGTGCCATGAAACCAGAAACAAGGAAGGTAAAGGCTTTTAGCAAACACAGAACCAGGCCAGCCTGCCTCTGGGTTTCTCAACCTCCCTCAGCACTGCTAACACTTTGGGCCAGACGCTTCTTTACTGGGGACCATCCTGGGGAGATGGTCCTGGGGAGGCCATCCTGGGGAGATGGTCCTGGGGAGGCCGTCCTGGGGAGGCGGTCCTTGGGAGACTGTCCTGGGGAGATGGTCCTGAGGAGACCATCCTGGGGAGACTGTCCTGGGGGGGCCGTCCTGTGCATTGCGGGGTGTTCAACAGCAACTCTGGCTTCCATCCACTACATGCCGGTAACTAGCAGTGTCCCACTTGGGACAGTAAAAAATGTCTCCAGATGCTGTCAAAATTGTCTCCACTTGAGAATTACTACTCTAAATCATATTCAACTTCTGTTCTAAATGTCTATGTATTAAACATATTTAAGAACCAAGATCTTAGTAAACCAAAATATAATACTGAATGAGAACAAACATTTCCAAAACGTGATTACTAACAGGAAGACACTTCTTGTGAGAACATACTCTGAACAAACTTGTAAAAAACTTAACTGAAACAAAATAAGAAAAAAATAGACTATGAAATAAGAAAGCATTTCACCATAAAAAAAAAATTCCTTTTGGGTATGTATCAGCCAAACAAGAAGGAAAATTATTTTCAGTACTTTATTAATGACCTCTAAGCAACGGCTTTTCCATTGAAAACCAAGCTGTTAATACTCATCAGTAACTTAACCAAATAGTGGACATTTTCCCATGTACCACTGTTACTGATTTCACCTTCACTATTTACTAGGGGAAGAGAGTTTCTAAGAAACATTATAGTCTTCAGTCTCAGTAAAACTAACTTTTCCCCCTCATATTCTGTAAATTAAATAACAGTATTTTACATACCCATTCGATGAATTAAGCTTTAATTTTGCTTTGTTAAAACACAATTTAGTACTACCAAAAGCCACAATTAGGCTATCTTCAATAATAAAAAAAATACTAATCTAAAATGTCAAATTCATGAAAATATTTCTCTCTTCAATGAGAAGACTTGGTTCATCTCAGAATCACTGAAAAATAACTAGACATACACCTGATTATTTACTGTAGAGCAAATTACAGCCTTTTATTGAAGTGACTAGGCTGAAAGTCACATTTGGTGCTATGATGGCGTAACAAAAGATGTACTGTGGGTAAATCCCACGTTTTTAAATTCAGTTTAAATTGCCCAAAGTACAGGTGTAATGGGTTTTTTTGTTTGTTTTGGAAATTACTTTTTCACATTTTTTTTTCACTCAAATCTCAATAGTCAGTATCAATCTGCATAATCAATCATTCATGATATATGAATACAATTTATTAACTGCAAGAAACTCTTACCTGCATAATTCTTCCAGTTTATTCATTTTTCTGTAAGGTATAGCAAGCACTGACATGCTCAAAATTTTCTTAATAGTTTTTTAAATTCCCTGGCTTTCTAAGGCACTCTAGAGAAAACACACTAAGGTAGGTGTCACATTTCCCCCAATTAAAAACTATGGGCTTAAAATCCTCCTATCCTCAGTGACTGTGAATGCAAAGATCATTGGGACAATAGGAGTTTTTCTTGACTATTTGCAACTAAATGTCAAACTACATAAAAGCAATAATTTATATTCACTAAAATTTAACAGGAATGTACTGTCAGGCACCCATGTGATGTGGGGATATTTCAAAGTAACCAAGGCCCAGAGGCAGAGGGGAGAAGCCCAGGGGCCCTGATAGATACACGAGAGAGACGGCGTTACAGTACCTGCCAGCCTGTGAGAGCAGGGAGAGTAAGAGAGACCAGGGAAGAGGGCGCTCACGGTGTGGAGCAGGAGCGGGACGCTTTTAGTGGCTGGCAAAGCCTCAGAAAGGTGGACACAGTTGCTGATAGACTGGCTTCGCTTAGCTTCCAGGAGAGATAAAGTGATAATTAAGTCAGAAGAACACCTGAACCTTTCACTTCTTTATTATCATTATTATTGTTTTCTGGGTCCTCTTGAAACATTTAAAGGAGGTCATTTCAAGCTTTCAAGAAAGTCAGTACAAAGCACAGCATTTCATCACAGTTTCCAAATACAGCCAACTTTCAGTCTGTCACTCTGACAGCACAGGATATTTATTTTGTGATGCCTTGCATGTTTAAGCCTTTCCTTTTTCCTGCTCTGTACACACTGGGGTTGCATTCGCATTCGGGTTATTTACTTGGGCAGATGTTACAGTCAGTTTTCCCTTTCTAAAGGATACGCACAAAAAGACCCCGGTGAGAGAGAATATATGTGACCTAAAGATTAAAATTCTTCTATAAATAATCAATGATGCAGAAATTGGTTTACTGAGAGATGACTGTATTCACAAGTAATCATTCAGAAAGTATCCCGAAGCCTCCAGAACACAGAAAAGTCAAGTTGAACATTAAAAGATTTGATATTTAAAGACAACATACCCACGAAACCCACCCCTTATGCCGTATTTCATGGTTATTATAAAGGCCCATTATTTCCTTAGTGTCAATGTTATGATGTTCTCAAATTTTCCAAACACCTCTAGTCAAATAACACTGGAGAAAATGGATGGACACAGGGGGAGGACATGCCTCCTATATGTAAAACCACAATCAGCAAGACCAGTTCTCCTAAAACAAAAATGCAAAGGTTTACTTATTATTTTTTATGTGAATTCAATTAACATTAATGAGAAAGAACTATGAATGGCAATGACACATTTGCAAAAAATGAAAGAAATTTTTAAACTTACTGTCTTTCCCCCCATCCTTTGCCTGTTAGAATTCTCAGTGAAAGAACTCCCTGCAAGGTGCGTGCGGTACAATTCACACGTGTGTGGGTGATATGCAAATGGAAACTTCCATTACATGTCAAATGTACTGGCTTCAATTTCCTGAAAAATTTGTTCATGTCTCAATATGTCAGATTTTTCATTTGAGTGTTGTTTTGAAAAGTTTTCCTTTTATAAATCAATGATTATGTATTTTTCCAAAATTAATTACCAAATATTTCAGAAATAACACAATATGGAAAGTTTTATGGGGAAATTAAGGTTTGCTTTGGGGGCGACAAAGCAAGTGGGCAGGGTGCCACCCGCATACACTGAGGCTGACAGGTTCAAACCCAGCCCGGGCCTGCTAAACAACAATGACAACTGCAATAAAAGAAATAGCCGGGCATTGTGGTGGGCGCCTGCAGTCCCAGCTACTGGGGAGGCTGCGGCAAGAGAATCGCTTGAGCCCAAGAGTTTGGGGTGAGCTGTGACACCACAGCACTCTACCCAGGGTGACAGCTTGAGACTCTGTCTCAAAAAAAAAAAAAAAAAAAGATTTGCTTGGTCATGGTCTCATTTTAGACATCCAAGCTCTCATCATTCATACTCAGGGACAGGGTTTTCTGTTATAATTTTTTCACACTCCCCTTTCTCAGGCCATCTAAGTTATAAACAACCACAGTCTCTGTTAAACTAATTTTCATTTCTCTGCCCTGCAACTGCTTACATTTCCCTCAGGCCACTATCTGCATTATTTTCCCTTCCTCAGTGAAACCTGTGGGAGAACCCACTTTGTAATGTACTATTTTCTTACTGGGCTAAGGGGGAAAGGTTACATTTAAATGGGTCTTCCATAATAAACACGTCTATAGCTAACTTCACAACCTGCCATTCTCTCATTGACCTCTACACCCATCTCCCATGAAAATACTCTGGGCCTTTTTAAAGAAGAAAAGCTAAGTTATTACACAACATAAAAAATAACAGACCTGAGTAGAACACTAATATTTTAGTCTGTACAGATTAACTTAAAAAACAGCATGACATAATAAAACCTTCAAAGACCATTGTTTTATAGGTAACAAAAAAGATTAATATTTTGTTATAACTTTTTAAAATGCAAAATACAATAGGAAATGTGTGTCTCCACGTCCACAAACACATGTATAAAATACTACGCTGTCCGACTCAAGAGTTCTCATCGGCTCGGAGCCTATAGCTCAACCGGCTAAGGCGCCAGCCACATACACCTAAGGTGGCGGGATCGAATCCCCAGCCCAGACCCGCCAAACAACAATGACGGCTGCAACCAAAAAATAGCCGGGTGTTGTGGCGGGCACCTGTGGTCCCAGCTACTTGGGAGACAGAGGCAAGAGACTCGCTTGAGTTGGAGGTTGCTGTGAGCTGTAATGCCACGGCACTCCACCCAGGGGGACAGCTTGAGGCTCTGTCTCAAAAAAAAAAAAAATGCTCATTCAATGCTGGTGAGGACATGGTTTCAAAAAATGACAAATACAGGGCGGCACCTGTGGCTCAAAGGAGTAGGGCGCCAACCTCATATACCAGAGGTGGTGTGTTCAAACCCAGCCCTGGCCAAAAACTGCAAAAAAAAAGACAAATATAACCAGCAGTCTATGCAGACTGGCATACCCTCTGGAAAAACCAGCCCAGTAGTTTTGGCAGGGGGTGAACAGGTAGGTTTGAGTCACTCTGCTGGGTTCAAACCTTCAGTCCACCAGCTTCTGCTTGTGGGATTTGTAAGGGTTGTTTAACCTCATGGTTTATTCACTTAAAACATTACAGCATCAGAGCGGCACGTGTGGCTCATTGAGTAGGGCGCTGGCCCCATATACTGAGGGTGGCGGGTTCGAACCCGGCCCCAGCCAAACTGCAACAAAAAATAGCTGGCCCTTGTGGTGGGTGCCTGTAGTCCCAGCTACTAGGGAGGCTGAGGCAAAAGGATATCTTAAACCCATGAGTTTGAGGTTGCTGTGAGCTATGACGCCACAGCCCTCTATCCAAGGTAACAGAGTGAGACTCTGTCTTTAAAAAATAAAAATTAGAGCATCTACCTCGGACTGTTGGGAATGAATTTGCATTTATAAAGCACCCAGCACCCAGGAAGCAAATAAGGGTTTGCTGCCTTTTTTTTTTCGAGACAGAGTCTCACTCCATTGCCCTGGGTAGAGTACAGTGGTGCATCATAGCTCACAGCACCTCAAACTCCTGGGCTTGAGAAATCCTCTTGCCTCAGCCTTCCAAGTAGCTGTGACTACAGGGGCCTGTGATGACGCCCAGCTAGTGTTTTCCTAGTTTTAGTAGAGACAGGGTCTTGTTCTTGCTCAGGCTGGTCTCAAACTCCTGAGCTCAAGCAATCCACTCACCTCGGCCTCCCAGAGTGCTGGGATTACAGGCTTGAGCTGCTGCAATTATTAAAAGTGACAGGTTTCAGGCACCAGTAGTCTCATTTCCTCAGGAGGCTCAGGCATGAAGATTGCTCAAGCTCAAGAGTTTGAGGTTGCTGTGAGCTATTATGTCAAGCACTCTACCCAGGGCAACAAAGTGAGACTTTGTCAGAAAGGAAGAAAGAAAGAAAGAGCTAAGCCAGAAAGAACACTGCACACACACAGACACTGTGGCGACAGGATGTAAAGGGTGTCTATCCCTGCATGCTGGTAGGACAGCAGAGGTAGCCAATTTACTGGAACGATTATCCTTTTTTTGATTTCAGTTATGATGATTCCAATATTATTATTTTTTTGAGACAAAGCCTCAAGCTGTCCCCCTGGGTAGAGTGTCATGGCATCACAGCTCACAGCAACCTTCAACTC